>DWQX01003734.1:0-16852 GCA_018245475.1 Pharmacophagus antenor
ATATATATATATATATAGTATTTACTATTGTGGTTAGTGATTACAATATCAAATTGCATTTAAAATTTTGAAAATGATTGTTTCTAACTGAACTTTTTTTCAAAGTTTTATTAATTTTATCATTTATCTATACATATAAAATTCAAACTTCCCATTGATTGAAAGACATATATATTAACGCACCGCCAAAACCGCTGCTTCAAGAAAGGTGAAATTTGTAGAGTATATTATTTGTAATGTGAAAATATCCCCAACGAGGAGTGTATTTCGAAAGTCCACCCCTAGGGTGATAACAGGACGATTCAAATTCGAATAAAACTTTCTATAGTCAGAGTCAATAGACTCCAAATTTAATAAGCACACTTGATAGAGATTTACTTTAATATTAAATAAAAAATCACTACGCCCGAAGAAACGGGCGGGTGACTTTTAGTCATATATATAAGCCGTTTTCTTAGATAACTTCTTGCCATCTAGTAGATAGTGAGTGACTTAATTCCATTTATGTACAAATCTTGGAATTTCTTTCTCTCGATATTAACCTAGCGCTAATCAAATAGCTCAAAAAAGACCGAAAATGTAAGAGTGCAAGGAGAAGCAATTATGAATTTACATTGATCTCCGACATATAAAGGATCCCTTTGAAGGAATTTAAGAATTGTGATCCAGGAGGTGAAACTAGACACGCCTCAATTTTTTTTGTTAATTTTTATTACAAAATCTAATAACCAGTGTGGGTTATAACAAAATTGATACTAAAAATTTTATCGTAAACGAGTTATATTCATCGTTCTCATTGAAAAGTATTAATGTTTTGTTTAGTGATTCCAAACAATACGTTATTAAATATTAGTTTAGAACTTTTATTACGATTCTCAAGATTAAATCTATAAAACCTATTTTATTTTTTTTGTATTGTACTGTTCACTATGGTTAACAATCAATCTAAAACTTTTCAAGCTGATTTAATGTTGATGTAGATGATTGGGAAACGTATTATTTACTTAGCAGGGGGTCTATCCAAAACTGAAGAATAATGGTTATTTAAATAAACACTGGTTTACGGCTACAGGTGAATCGTTGATTCAAAATTGTAAATAAATTTGAGAGCGTTTGAACAAAGCTTCGAGCTACAGATAAACCTTAACCATTCTTTTGCAAATAAACTAGACTCTAATATTATAACAACCAACTTACATTCAATTAAACCGATCTTTTGTTTGTGGCTAAAGCGTTGACAGTTGTCATTTTAATTCCATGAAATAAACAAGTTGCAAATTTGCTATAAACCTTGATTACTTGGAAGGTCTCATTACTGGTAATTGGATTTCCGATACATGAACTCGTTATTAACGGTATTTAATAAAATTTTATATTAAAAACGACTTCCAAACTCGTCTTTTATTTGCGTTTGACCGCGTAAATGGCTGACATTGAGATTAAAGTTACATAAACTTGAGTAATTTATCACCTTGCTTTGTTTGTATTTATTTAGTTATTTGGCATTATTAATTGGAAATAAGAAATAAGTGGTACTAAAAGTTAATTATTTGTTTCCAGCGCTATAAACCTAAAACAGGTTCGAATTTGATGCAAACGGAGCACTAAAGTTGTATTCCGGCCAATTAAAACAATGTGTTCGGCCAACTCTGAATTCCGATTAATAAAGAAAACAAAAAATACTAGGTCCACTTCTAGGCTTATCGTATTTATGGTAATTATTGTGTGGATCGATTGCTAACCGTGTCAAGGTGGACGAATATGCCGGTTACAAATCGCATGTCATAAATGAATCGGTGTATTAATAATAATACTTATGAATTTATGAACGCACTGAAGAAAGCGACCGGCCACTTTTACTTTTCAAATGGCGCTCGATACATAACGAAGTTATAAATCATTATCATAATAGCTATGTTATTTTTGATGTAATTAAAGATTTGCTATTAGACTTACCAGCGAAATCCAAATGGCACAACTGTATAACCACGCCATCGTTAATTATTGTTTATGCAAATACATGTCCTGGCCTACGCTTGCGTCCTGGTAATACTATACACGATGTATAAGTAGCACCATATTTAAATACTTGAAACTCATGACTCTCACTGCCACATATTTTTTTCCATTCCCGTTGGGTTGCGAACTAGTGGTCACCGCACTAGAAACACTCTCACACACGTAACCCTGACGACGTCTGTGCGACGACTGGTCGTGATAGCCGCTGCTACGTCACGCTCAGCCATGACATCCAATTTAATAAGATCCGCATCGTTATTCGTAACGATTGCAATGCGTTCTATTTTATAAGAACTTGAAATTCATATTAGGTCTTGTTATAATGGTCGGTACATTTCGCATTATAATGTCATATACACTAGTACGTTCAAGTTCATAGATCAATCTTTGTTTAGTGTACAGCGGATGTCATTTTGTATTAAAATATCGATGTTGATAAATACAGATTAAACACAAAAATCATAGTTCAACATATTGGTTTATCGCAATTTTGTGACAGCAAAATATAATATGCTAGAATAGAAGTAAGCATTTGTTGTTCAATAAAGAGGATTAGTTGTCAAGAATAATAGTGGTTCAGATTTTCTATATCGTAGTTGACATTTCAGGTTTTGTTTCGTGAAAAAAAAGTAGCAACTTGAAAACAGTTTTTTTAAACGTATAATGTTAAAGGTAATGGAGGTCACTGGTAACCGGAAGCTAAAGATATTTAAATATTTAAAAAGTATACCAATTTACAGTGTTTAATTATGAAAAATAATTTAATTTTGTTAACTAACTTTGTTATCATTTAAAATATAATTTAGTAGTTATATTTATAGGTAAAATTGAAATATCATTAATGTTAAAAAATTTACCTTGTCTAAAGTTCACAGTTAGGAGCATACAATAAAATTCAGAACATTTCTACATTTAACATTGATTAAGATAATTTTGATTCATGGTACAATATTGTTTATGGGAATAGTTTAATGCCTGATTTAAAAGCAAACTTCACATACAGAAAAACGTTACACAATTGGCTTTTAATCAAAGTGATTTATACAATGGCTCTTAATTTATGATGAGTATGTTAAAGCAAAACAGTTCTGTAGGATCTTTATGAACATATCGCGACAGCTACATGTATTTTATTTTAATGTACATTTTAAATGTCTGTGATATTTTTACTGCTTTAGTGGCATAACAGCTGAGCGCTACTCTTGTTAGGCGGTGATCGTTACGTTTTCGGTAACCACGTGAGTTATAGGGTCTAGATATTGGCAATGTTTTTTCGAAGCTTTGCTACCTCACCTCACATTGTCAATCTATCATTACAACCGAATTTCTGTGTTGAGGCAGTCATACTATAATTTTAGTATTTGAATTATGTCATCACCTTAAGAAGATTTTAAAGAACGACGCGGTCAAAGGTAAAAAAATATTTTTTTTTAATTCGGGAAAATGACGATTGCTAAGAATTTAAGCGCAAAATAATTGTTATTTGATTTATAATATTAAAATGGGAAAGGTAAATTTACATGAAGCCAATTTTCTGACATGTTCTTTTCGATCCGAATATAATAAATAAAATCTATGTGAAGTCTTCATAAATTTGTGAGTTTATTTGTAGATTAATAAAATACAATAGATTTGGTCACAGTCATCTTGGGTTTTAGCCACTTATTCATGGAGTCATCTAATTAATGAATCAATACACTAATAGCACAATTGCTAAGAATGCAACGTTAGTTATGTTTTATCAATGACGCCATCATTAAAACGAGTTAACGATCCATGATAACGACCGATTAAAATAACTGCCGGTTATCATAATTGCAATATTTATATATTTTCATTGTAAATATGTCTACATTATAGGTAATAATATTTATAATCGTTCCTTTTTATCTATAATTAATAAACTAGTTGTCAAGGGAACATTTCAGGGAAGTTATTAAATAAAAATCTCATTGTGTAAAAACTATTAAGCGATTTTTCGTAAATCTATTGTAAATTAATAAAAATGTAAAATATTTGAAGAGCATCTGTGAATTCCGTGTTGTAGATTTTAATAAGGAAAAAAAATTGGCTATGCCCACTAAAAGGCTCTATAAGGTTTCCAATCTGATTAAATATTATTATATATCAGTACATGTCTATAACATATGTACCAAACGATGTAATTAATTTATCTATTAAAAAATTTATCCGAAATGCATTTTATGTAGAAACACATTATTGATTAGTTATAATTGCTTAAATGTTGGTGACGTTTGAAAATGGATTACACAATTTGTAATTTGTCTCTACAATCATTAAAAAAAAACACAAACTCCATAAATGGTTGTCAGTTATTCTTAGTAGAAGGCGCCTAATCATACCATAGAGGGTCAAATTACCCATTTTAAACTTTTGCATTGATAATACACGAATTATTTTTTACTTCTCTACGTTAAACTTTATGACTTTTATTGACTTATTGAATCTACCGTTCTTATGCTATTTTTGCATTGTTTTGTTTTGTTTATGTTAAGTAATACCGTCGTATATCATTGTTTGCCACGTCGGATCATTTGACCCTATGAAAATTGTTGGTATGATTAGTGTTAATAAAGAAATTTTTAGCTTTTACTTATCGGGTTTTGATGGTGGCAATTATACGCCAATTATGCACCTAATATTTATAATAGTTTAAGTTATTTTATAATACCAGGTTATAATATTGTTTTTTATTGGATATCCGCTAACACATAAAATCGATTTCACCTGACGTTATGTAACGGGCCGTAAATGGTTAAGCGTGTTCGTCGCATACACATCTGGCTCTCACTAGATCGACCGCCGGAACACAGTAATGCTGTTAGATGGCAGATTGACATTGAGAGCGGTAGTTAGCCAGGTTGCTTCATAAAAACCCTATCACCATCCGAACACCACTGCTCCCATGGCCCAGGTGGCAGTGAACCACTGAGCTACGCAGCAGTCGATGAGTATGGGTTTGTTTTATCGAATAGAATACATTTTTAAATTGTTTCTTTCTTTACCTTATTGTGAGTCTGGCACATAACGTTTTTTTTATCATCACAAATTTGCTCAAATTTTGACGAGCATGATTAACAAAAGCCAAAAGTGACTCGCAATCAAATTCTCATTAAGATGCCAAGTTTGTAACGACAGCAAAAACAATATCTAATGTTATAGACTAATTTACTACATTAATGTATCCGGTAACAGATTATGTTGAAAATAACAGTGGGCGAATCTCCAAATTTATTAGCTATTATTAGAAATGTTAGCCAATATAATGGAATCCTTTGACCCTTACCTCCGCTGTGCGTCGACTAACCGCTTGCTTTGTCCACGGAGCTTCAGGCTTTGAATCCAAGGCCCCATTAATAGGGGAGTTTTGATGGTGACGCTTCGTTGCTTATCATCCACATATCGTAAATTTACCTCCGTAACACCATTGCTGTTTTACAACTATTAATGTATAAGAGCGATATTTTTCTGAGCGAACATACCGTACCATCTTCGACGTCATTATGATTTAAAATCATGTGGAATTGAGTTAGAAAAAACACAAAAGAAGTTAATTTGTAGTTCGCTGGACGATCTCGCACTAGTACGAGCATCAAACCACCACATACCAACCGGATATTATCGATATGTTTAAGAGATATTCTGATGATAAGATTTTTTTTTTAATTTATATGTGCATTTCTTGTAGTTAAATTAAGAAAACAGAATTGTACTATTGCAGAATCTGGGTTAAAACGCCAAGAGGAACATAAATTTCTAGTCTGTCACGTTTTGTCAAGTTTTATTTTATTAAATCAATTTAATAATTTAATAACTGTTTTCAAGATAAGTAGTAATAAAACATAATTAAATATTTAATTTTAACTTATATTAATTTAAAGCTTCCGAAGAAGGCAACTATAGCTGGAGCTCCTAGCAAACCAGTCCAGACATCTTTATGTTAATTGGAAAGTTAAATGAAAGAATATTTTTAGCTCATTCTATTAAATTATTCATACAAATATGTATTCTGTTGGCATGTCACTATCACACAGTTTAACATCAATATTTTAAATGCTAAAATATTTTACGAGTTTTAGCATTTAGTCATACCATTGTTTCATACTTGTGTTTACGTTTCGTATTTGAATTTTATTATTGTTCTAAGTTTTCGCATTTCGTATTCGTAGTGTCATAAAGTGATTTTGTGTAAGTAATAATTATCTGTGTATCGCAAAAGAATTTTAGTGTGTACATCGAAATTTTGGGCAATTAATAAATACATCATCGACCATATAACGTAATATCTTAATAATATCGTTAAAAATAGCTACTTTGTATTATACTAAAAAATTGAGTCATGCTATAATTTATTTTTGTATGTCATTGTCGTATAATAGACGGCGCTGTTCACGATAGTTTAAATACGCGCTAAAATGAAATATGCAAAATATTGTTTCCTCCCTGTCCCAATAGTGGGATCATAAAGTGGGAAATTTATGATGTCTATCACATTTAGAAATGTAAGGTTTAAATTTATTTTAGAAGGTTAATCCTTGAACCATTGAAGGAGCACTATTAACAGTAACAATTTTTAAAAAAAGTTCGTGATGCGTATGCGTTAATTTTTGTATGAAGATCTTATATTCATAAATTGTTTACATTTTTTACAATCATTATCTTCGTTACCACCAAACGTTGCTGGAACTTTTTTCTATCTGCAATGGGTTAACACGACTTCAACTGTCACTTGATCTTAAGTGACAATGATGTCGCAGTTGTTGAAATGTGCTCGTTAATAATATATTTCATTGAGGATAGCAACGCTGTTGTCGCGGCAGGTTGACTTTGAGGGAAGTGTCTGGGCGGTTTCGGAAGAAGATACCGCCATTCAAACACCACAATTCAAGTTCTAATTTTGAAAAATAAAAAATGTGTTGTTACACGTATTGAGCAAAATAATAAAAGCGTACAATCGACGGTCAACAACTTTCTTTTCTGTTTTTTTTTTTAATATTTAATAACTTTTCTTAAACGAATTGTGCTAATCTTGTTTACTTTTGCGATATAAAAACATTACGTGTGTTACATTAGGTAAGAGATAGTATACATAATGTATCAACCTGTTATTTGTACATTTATAAATTACTAGTAACTACGGCAACCTTAATCGATTACCGGTTTTGTTGTCAGAGGCCAACGACCTTTCACTTTCCGATTATTTTTCTCGACTTTTCCTTATTAAACCTTATGTGTTCTGAGAATCGTCTATGCTATTGTCTCCTTAATGTCTGGTACTACGTACACAGCTTAAAGGTAACTTTATGAGGTGCTTAAAGTATCTGACTGCAGATAAACATTCAATGTCAAGTTTTAATATTTAATCGAAATGAACCTTTTATTGGGTTTCATGTTGCGTGAAACGTTCGGTTTTTATTTGCCATGCTCGATACTTCCTTCCATGAATGCCACCGTGGCGTAGTGGTTAATCGACTTGTAAGCACAGAGGTTACCGGTTCGTTTGCGGGGTAAAATTAATAGTGGATTATGGTAGGAGTTTTGTCTGGCGCCATTACAGCGTAGTGTTGAGTACTGTGTGCCTTCATTAAAAAAAATGTTTGAGCTGAATTATTCTGGGCGTGCACGCTTCGTCATCTACGGCTTTATTGTCACTTAACATCATATAAAATTGAAATCAAGTATCAGCAGATTGCTGTAAAAAAAGAAACCTTTCTAAAATATTACTTATCTAAATTACTGTTTTGATGTGATTACGTACCGTTTAATGTTAATAGAAGATATTATATTAAAAAGTGAAGAACTCATTAACTATACACTACCTTTAGGTTAGTTTTTATCACGAAATGTACCAAAAAAGATCTTTAAACGATAATATACCTTATCCGCTTTACATCGTTTCGTTGCCTGAATTACAAGTTTAACATGTAACATAGAACGTGGCAGTGTAAACGTGTGCGGCGACTGCTTCGCTTTAGTTGTCGAAATAAAACGAAAAAAAAAACGTAATAGCGTATTGTTTATTCCGTCAGCGCGGGCCGATTAGGTTCGTCTAAAGGTCGTGAATAAAAACTGTATACACTGCTTTACTACCGAACTTCGAATGTAGAACTACGAAGACGATTCGTTCAGCTTGTCATTTATAAATTCGTATTGCTGGCTGACATTATTACATATCGTAGCTTACGGCTATTACGTAATGGTAGTTATATTTCAAAAAATAAAATAAAAAAGTAATAATAAATAATAAATAAAAAAGTAAATATAATGCGAAGGGCTAGGCTCGATTACAACTTACGTTATTGTTTAGTCTAAATTTTATAACTAAATCAAATTATTTTTTATCGGTTATGGACTAATATGACGTCTATTTCAATTCTCGAACAAATGAATGCAGATAATACAATGAATTGTCGGTAACATTGTTATGTTTAATTTCTAAGAAAAGAATAATACTTTAGTCAAATACACATCGGTTCTCACCGTGTATGCAAGAATGTTTGACTAAACCAGGGATTCCCAAAGAGGTCTAAGTTGAGTTTGCTTCTATTGACCTAAGTCAGAATGAAAATAACACTGTAGCAGCTGTTTTAAGTAACGAATAAGGGGGTTGATCTTAAAAGTAGCTAATTTGGCCATGGCGGGTCTGAGGTAACAGTTCATTTTGGAAAAGGGGTCACTTGCCCAAAATAGATTGGGGATCCCTGGTCTAAACAAATATTTATATTTATATGGTTTCCAAGAAGCTAATGAATAACTTGCTTATACTGTGAAACTTTTGTATGCGCATAGCTCTGACGCATGTTTGTATGTACACAGGATAAATCTCTAGAAATATTGTGCCAGTAAATTGATTGATTTTTCAAAAATTCTTTCTTTTATAACTAATATAATTCATAGAGACAAAGCTAATGATTTTTCAAAAAAATTACATCTGTCAGTCTATCCGTACGTTTCTGTATCACGCATGAATTGCAACGAAAGTGTACGAAAGTCGAAATAATAGCCAATCTAATACTTCGGACAGTTTTAACCCATTGACTGCCAATTACGAGATACCTCGTACCGGATGCCGCAAGTTTACATTAACAAGAAACTGTTTATTTGTGTTAAGAATTATAAGAAAGTGTGAATGAAAAACGTATATAGTTAATCTTGTCTGGAAGAGACCGCTTTCAGCAGTAAGACCGCCTTTTGCATCGCTTCTTTCACTTCGCTCTATTTGTAACACTTACTAACTTTTATTTTGTTTTCGTTATGCAATAAAGACTATTCTATTCTATTCTATAGTGTAGAGAAAATATTAATTATCAATTTTCATTATTAAAATTATATTTTAGATCATAACATCATGTATTATTGAAATAAAACCACGGCATCCGCGACAGACCGCTAAATGTGCGTGCTAGTCGATGGGTTAAGAACGAGAAATCTGTCACTCCTTCGGAATTAGTGATTCTAGTATTTAAGACAATGAGGCCGTAGATCAGTTTCCCAACCTATTTGGTACCATGTCCCACTTTTGAGTAAAAAAATTTTCTATGTCCACCTCGACCCATGCAATTTTTAGCCAATAACCCTCAAAAACAAATAAAACAAAAAAAATGCAATTAATTATATTAACTATTATTTTTAATGTTGCTGATTGCTCCCTCTAAATGACAGAATTGCCCCCATGTGGGGTCTACGCCCCACCTTGGAAAACACTGCCGTAAGTAGTTATCAGTTAGTCATTGTGTTCTGGGCGAGCATGGTCCACCATCTACGGCCTCACAGTCACAAAACTGTGAAAATCAGGTGAAATTAAGAACAAGCTATCTAATGATAATAAAATATAATATTTAATTAAAACATTTAAATTTCTAGGCGAATAAATTTGCCAAAAATTGTGGCGAAATAGATGATATCATCCTTCGCTGGATGAACTTGTATGTTGATTAATTCGTTACATATAATCCTTTATCTCTACTCTATAAAAAAGTAATACGCAAATATCGATTATCTTATGATATCTTTTTGGGAAATTATATTAATTTAGACAAATGATAGTTTCGAAGTACTAAAATAATATGTAATGTTAGTGAAAGTTCCGCTGATCGTAATATCCAAACGAGTTTCGCTCTCACTAATCAAGAGCGAAGTTTGCGCGGCGAGCGAAATCTTCATACGTACATTTTTTTTTGTCTAAACAATTTTTTTATACATTTTTTATTATCAGTGGACCGACCTTTACTTCGTTTTCAATTAACCCTTAAAAGATTTATGATACGTTTATCATGTGCCCGTTTACCGGTTGCCTTGTGACGCATAGGTCTCGGGTTCGAGTGCCGAGCCACAATTGTAGTGGACACTGGATCGTGGTAGAGTTTATCGTACAAGCACGGCCAGCTACCGCCTTCATTGTCAATCTGCCGTTATAACAGCATTGCTGTGTTCCGGCAGTCATAGTTCTGGGCGAAGTCGCTTCACAATATATGGCTTCATTATCACTTAACATCAGGCAAGTCGAGGTCAAATCTTAACCCATAACCGATAAAAATAATGATAATTATTACTATTGTCGCAGATGATACAATTTTTGGTTGAATATTTTTTTGTTGCAGGAAACATATTGCTTTTAACTTTTTCCTGTACATGTGAAAATCTGCGAATTATTTTCTAATTATGGCCATTTTTATATGTATTTGTAAAAATCTCACCAACTTCTTATGAGGTGAAGTTTACTCGTATATCGAATAAGAATCGGCGATTTGAGTTTGGCTTACCAACCGTACATTTAAATTAAATGTGCACCAGTCCCTCTATTTCCATGGTACATGAATTACACGATCTTGCTTTTACACGGTTTTTAAATCACAGTACCAAAATTATTTTCGGTCCTTTCTGATATAATGTTAAATGTAATTTGAAATCCGTGTAAAAATCTAAATAGTGTAATTCGAGTACCGTAAAAATCGAGGGGACTGGTGTATATTGTAAAAATTATAATAGATTTATCACATTTCATGCTTCGACCTTGTTCAGCACTAGAGAAAAGTAATTGTTTCTTACACACTTTCATCCACAGATGACCTTCACTTCGAACAAAATATTTCTGTAAGCACTGCACAACATTTTGGTTGACGGCATATGACACATTCATGATAAAGTTTATGTAAACTTTTTTTTAATATTTATTTTATTCGGGGTCTATATCTTTACGTAAACTCAAAAAAAATTGTTAACATCATATAGTACCCTACAACTAATCTAATGTCGATTAATCTGCAATTGTAGAGCAAAGAATAACCCCTTGTCTGAAAACGTGGAGGTTCGATTGCGAGATCAAATCGAGTTAGGTGTAGATATTATGTAATATGATAGGATTTTTTAGAAGCTACCTGGTTAACTTATCATCTTTATATTATTAATTTGTCACGATAACTGTTGTGTGTTCTGGCAGTTATACAATTAGAGCTGTAGTGTTCTGGGTGATCTCACTTCACCTTATACATCCATATTCCTTGTTAATATCACGTGAAAATGTGGCTCAGTGTTAATCCAATGTAGATAAAAGAAAATATTCGACATAAAGAGTTTCAAGACGAGTGTCACAATTATGATTAAACATTGTTGCTTCATTTGTTTTCGGCTGCTTCATGGTCAGGAATAATGCAATAAAAATGTGAAAAAAGTTGTTTTTTTAATTTATTTATTATCCTATATATCATATGCATTATTTACTTAATAAGAATTACCTAATAATTTAATGAAAACACGTCACCAATATATTAAGATTAAAAAATCTTGTCAAAATACCACTAAATATAAAATATTGATAATGCATGACATTGATTTAACCTAATAACTACAAATAAGCAGAAACTTTAAATTTATTTTTAATTTAAGATATAACAAAATTGCAAATTTTTATAAAATTATATACACAAGCATTGAAAAAGAATTAAAAGTCCAAAAATAGTATGACTAATTATAAAATCACAGAATCGTACATCATTTTTATTATTAGAAAAAAGTAAAATATAAGCATAATTAATATTTTATATGTTTAAAGTACTCCAGGAAATAATTTTAACATAATTGAAATTTATAAAGATGCAAAGTTTCATTACATTTTTTTTAAAAAGTTGAAAAAATATTTATCGATAGAAACGAAGCTAATAGAATAATTGTATCGCAGAGCACGAAATCGATTCGGCGGACATCATTATGTGACCTTTTGATATTTAAAAAGTTTTATTCGCGAATATATTTAAATCCATTACATAAAATACACACGTCTATCGCCATTTATAGAATTTTGGGTGAATCCACGTAACGATGACGTCGTTTTATAATTCTTTTGCAGTGCTAATACTGTTAAAATTCTAATTATATACAATAGACGCTTAAAAAAAAGTTTGGATATTTTTTGTTTGCATTATAGCAGATTCTTAGATAATGCTCTGTTTTGTGTATCGGGGTGTAAGAAATGACTTTGGTTGTTATAAAATGTTATTTACTTAACAATTTCTTTGAACGGAATTGTCCTAACACATGTAGATAGTGACGCGTGCTCTCAAGAAACTGTAAACCTTGTATGAAACAAAGGCACACAAGATTTTCTAGTTCTGTTTGGAAATTGGTAATGCGTAGGGCATACGACTTAATATTAAAGGAGGGATTATTAATCTATAACAAGTGAATCTAGCAAATACTTCAAAGAGTATTGTATTCTTTGTAATGTTGTAACAGCATTGTAAATATTAAGATTTTACCTGTTAAGTTTAGTTAAAAAAAATAATATTAAATAATGATGTCATGACAATGAATGAAAGAGCGCCCTCTACAATCTAACGCAGACAATAAATATTAAAAGTTGTATTGTTTCGTCAACAGATAACACTCTCATTTTTAGGTTATTAATTATTGAAGTTTTGTACGGCATCATTTCAATGAGGTGTTGCATAAATTTTGAAATTATCTTATCACCAACATTTTAAAAACATTAAACATTAAAAAAAAACAAATGATCATTGCTGAATTATTTTATTATTTATAATATATTTAATTTACACAAATTCAGACTGACTAGCATTTTATCGTATTGAGCCAAAAACAAAATTAATACATAGCACATATGCTTACTTAGTATAATTATGATATAAAATAAACCTAACACAATAAATAAAATAGTTTTAATCTAGGACGTTTTTGTTAATCTAAATTTATTTATTAAGATATTACGATTTTGTAGTGTCCCTGAATTAAAACATAAATTGCTATGTTGATCTAAATGCGTCAATGTTTATCACGTACGTACCAGCCATGCTGGCGATTAAATGTCCCTATAACAGGCAAGAAACTTAAAAATATATGTTATATAATAGTGCGAAAATTATTGGCGGTAACACGATACAAGTCGCCCTAACAAAGCAAAAGTAAATAAACTTACATTATTAAATTATGATTGTTACAATAAATTTTGATTTTGACTCAGACAAGAAAGAGTACAATAATCATATTACTTCTGTTATGTAGCATTCTTGCCAAATGTCTCCGCCCGACACAGCTTAATTTTCTTTTTTTAAATAAAACCCGTGAAAATACTAAAGAGGTTTTATATGTTTAAGGCCTTCTTCCATAGTAAAATCATTTTGATTAAATGTTAACCACATCTGTAGAGATCGCCCAAAGCTGTCTTTCCTGCCTCAAATTTTATTTTAACAAGTTAACGTATTAATTGATTTTATCACTTTGACTTTCGTTGATATTTTTTTTGTTGTTTCGTCTTTTGCCTTGGTGTAGTCATACAAAATGTATTGCATAGTGCACACGACAATCGAAAGTTTAAAATACGTTAAGTATATACGGAGAAAAATTGAATTTACATCTACTTTCATCACTTTTTTTCGCACTTAGTAATCTTTGAAGGCTACAATTTAAAACATATTTAATTTATTTTCCCCTAAAAAGAGTTAGTCTAACATAAATTTATCTTAACACGATAAAAAATATATGTCTTATAATAGAACAAAAAAAGTTATTACTAAATTAAATGAATCTACCGTCAGAAACAAAAATGGGAATCGCGCTGATTTTAAGTTTCAATACGTTTATTAAATTATTATCAATGCATGTAATAGACTTAAAGGCCCTTCGCGGGCGCTTTCGCTGGGCTCATTTTCTTCGAGCCTCCGAACCTGTTCTCGAAAGGTGGCGGCTTATATTGACAGGAGCAGCAGACCGGCAGTTCCACCTCCAGTTTCTCAGTCTCGTTGTTACCTTTCGCCACTAGAACTTCCCACTTGTTGAACTTCTGTACGCAGAACGTCTTTATGTCCGATGTCAGAGGGACAGCGTTGAAACATGCCGTATTTACACTCCTGAAGAATAAGAAAATAGAAGCTTAATAAATATTTTTTACAGTACTCTTCCTTTTTCTTAGGCTTTAAGCTCAACATTAATAAGACACAAATGAAAAGTAATATATCGTCTATTACTAGTTATTTTTTTTGTAAATAATCCTCACCTCCAAAAAAGAAAGTATATTATTATGGCAATTAAACTCACGAATGTTTTTTCTTAGTCTCACAATATATCTAGGTTTATTTAACGATCTGATTTATGAATGCCGTTTAAAACCCGTCTAAAGAATATTAAAATTTTGAAACTCTTTTCTAGTCTCTGAGAAGAGTAAGTAAAGTTTAAATTTCAATTTGTGATTTTTATTTTGGTGTTTCAGTACTTACTACACTTATTTTAAAAATTTAAATACACCAGGGGCACCCAATATTCGCCCAATGGTGCACCAACCCTATCTGTACAAATAATACAATTTCATACATATTGCCCAAATTGTATAATTTGGTTAATAAGCGATCGTTTTGTCAACAGATGGCGCTTTTATAATATTTGATGACGCAATCATAATTCTTACAATTTTTTTTTTAAATATTTCATATAGTATTATATGATCAGCCAGCCGTAAATAGTGAAACGCTCTCAGCCAGAACACTAACCATGAAACGTGACAATAAAATAAAAAATAATTTTGCTAATTTCCATTTTGTTTTATTGTAAATACGGTTAAAATAATATGTCAAGTCCTTTCGCTTATACACGTGGCATACCCAGGTGACGTTACGCGTTCCACAGCACGACGTCGAAATTAAAATAATTTTGTTTTATTAAGTCAAGTAGCTCCGCAAAGTGTTGCTAGAATAAATAAATTTTATCCCACTTATAACAGCCGGAACACGCAATGCTGTCATGGCGGCAGATTAACATTGAAGGTGTTAGCTAGCCAGGCGGGTTTGAAGAACTCAATCGACATACATAAACCCTATATTTAATGTTTTGATAAAATTCGTACAGAATCTAATTTATTAAAAAAGAAAAGTGACGATACTCCTCCGTTAACATTTTCACATTTGCGCTTTCGGCGCGGTGCTTATTTCGACGTGGGCCAATCCGCGGCAAGGATCGCCGCGGCGACGGGGTTGAAATTTAGATGAAATGAACTTACGTGCAGGTCTCCAGGCGCACTCTCTGAATGTAGTTCTCGCCCGGCGCCTGCACTACGATCCTCCATTCTCCGTCTCGCTTTGCACGCACTCGGTACAGCGGGTCGTACTGAGAAACAAAATTAATCATTAACACAGATGTAATAAAACCCGTGCTGTTATATACCCACCTTATAAAAAAAATAAAAGAACATGACGCGATTTCCCCCCTTCTTTTAGGTTTATCGTGTTATGCGTTTAACTCTGTATCAATTATAATTTATTAATTTCAGTGCTGTATTGCTTTAAAGGGGTATGCCGGACTTTCGGACTTGTGACGAGGTATCGCGTGAGCGTGTGTACCAAAATAGGCAGGTGTGATATCTTTTGTGTGTGTTACATATTTTGGCCATTTCAATTAAGAAGTATTAAAATTGATAATTGAAAATAATTATGCAGTGTTAAAAATATATCAATTATCAATTAATATTATGAAATATATAATTTACGAGATAGGAATGTAACGTAAATGTATATTTCTTTATAATTTTCATGTATTAAAATTAAAGCTTGTCGCTTAGGGCATGATATATAACACAACACAAACTTATGAGATTGCGAGAGTCAGAGCATTCTGGGCGAGCACGCTTCATCATCTACGAACTCATTGTCACTGAACATCATGTACAAGTGACGTCAAGTGTTAGCCCATTGCCGATACAAAAACAATGTTGCACGGAAAAGCAAACCCGCCGTAATTGATATACGTGTTTCAAAATGAATTTAAAAATAAACTCTTGCAACAAAATTTAACCCGAAAAGGTTTCACTTTTTATGTAAATGTAAATTAATAATAGAATTTGAAATAGAGAAATTGTGCACTTTTGTAATATTCCGGTAACTTTTCTTTAGTATGTTAAGAGTTGAAATATTAGACAATTTCGAATATTTTTTCCGTCATTATTAGTCTTCATAAATGACATGGCACAAACGATTAGTAATAGTGCAATAGGATATACAATTACCGTAACTTCGCTTTCGCAATCATCTTTGCTCTCCGGTTCACCCTGACGATTGGATAGCATCGAGTCGAGCACGAGGGATGGTTGGAAGACGGTCTTCTGAAATACATACGGTCGTTACGGCAACAATATTGGAAAAAAAAAATATTGAGCAGATTTAGAAGTTCGTCTAGGAATGCACTAATGGTATGTCTGCAATTGTTTCTAAGACATAAGTTTAAGACAAAAAATAATGGAAAGTTAATGTTCTTTCTGTACTTCGACACAATTGTTATTTTTCATTTATCTCTCATTAATATATATATATAT
>DWQX01003735.1:0-16847 GCA_018245475.1 Pharmacophagus antenor
AATGGTCGTCACGACTAACAGCATCTACTTCTCCGAATCCAGCAGCAGCAGCAGCAGCAGCAGCAGCAGCAGCAGCAACTGGGGAGTAAATCACTACGCAACGGAGGCATTCAAAATATTATCTTTCGCACTTTACCGTTTAGTAGTATAGAGAGCTACGACGAATGGATAATCCAAACATTTAAGTCCTACCACTAAGTGAATAAATGAAAAAAGATATCGCAAAATAATGTGTAAAACTATATTACTAATACTACGGACCTATCTCAAACGCAACAATAAACCAACTAAAAAATATCGAGTTTTGGATTAAGCATTTAAAAATATATATTAACTAAAGTAACATCGCTAACTTAAGTAGCTAATAAACAGTAACAATTTATTACAATAAATATTCATAAAACCATAAACTGGCAATATTACGATGTAATATGTTATCTGTGCCTACATTATGCCGCAAATCCTGAAAAACATGCAGCGAATGGAGAACCGTGAGCCGTTGAAATCCACGTTTCTCTAATCTCCGACGTCGGCCGCGCCATGCTTTTAATAAAGGCACACAATTGAATAAACTGAGAGAATAAATACCGTTTCGTTGCCGATCTCACGGATAAACTGTGTGCGCCGTCCTAATGTCTCGATAACTCAAGGTACAGTTAGCGTGTCATATCGCACGGCTATAAATCATTAAGCCCGCTTGACACAGACGCCGGTACTTATAGCGTCGCGTCAGTATTGCGGGATAGGCGCGATTATTTATAGGCGGTGTAGTGTATCGAATTGTACAACGTGAATTGCGTATTTCTTTATTTAAAAGGATATATATATATATATATATGTTTGTTTACATATGTTGTCTTAAAACAGCATCGATATTATGGTATTAAAGATAATTTACATTTTCTTTTCATACAACTTTTACGTAGCGTCATCATTTGTAATTAAAATGTATTATACTTAGTACGTAATAGCTTGACGCTATATATAAGCAAAATGAAGATTGTGTTGAGGTTTTGTTTTTATAATAGTATGCTTTACTATCAGTATAAATTATTCCTTTGACTACCTACTAAATTCACTGGTTATAAGATTTCTAAGAAACGTGTAATATTAAAATCTATACATAATTTGTTCGTCACAAACAGATGAAGGTAAATTCACACAAACTGTCTTTGAGGAAATGTTCGATTTAAATACGAGATTGAATGACTTAAGAATTACGTATTAATAATCAATTAGAACATGAGTAATAAAAAAAAAAAACAAGTTTTTAATTTAATATTCTACACCAACAAAAGCACCCAAATGTGATACCGAAGATTATTCCGCGTACGGAAAGGGAGTCTTGTTATCACGGATATTATTCACGTAAACTTCAGTGAGGCCGACATAAACTGTTCATTGACAAACAGCCGAGATTCCCCGCGTCGATACCGTGCCGCGGAACTGACCGGCTGCGGGCGTTAGGTATATTGAAAACGATAAAGCGACAGAAATATATTTTAACGGCTTCATACACTTTACGTCGCGATCTTACGAGACTCTTTGTTTTCGTCATAGTCTTAAGATAATGAAAGGATATATCCAGTTCATTGTTCATATTATTTATTAATACGGTGCGTTAAGTGTTGTATAACATTCATAATAATTGTTCACACTTTTCTCTCGAAGAGAAGATGAAAGAATAGTTTTACTAATCAAATTAGTTAAAATCGTGTTCGTCATAATTTTTTTTTATTTCATCCAACAAATAAATAACATCCGCCAAATAAATCTCTTACCTTTCATTTATTCGGATTATAACACGATTATCGATCAGATTGAAATTTTATAAGAAATCTTTATATAATTTAACACTAGACACTTTACAGAACGCTTCGTTTTGACTCAAAAACGTTTAAAATTAACATTTAGGTGCGTGCAATTTTTCAGATTGTTTTTCGTAATTTACGGCCACTTTGGTTTAGATTTCTTATTCTGAAATAGGCAATATAAGGATTAATGTATGAAATTACTGTGGTCTCGTACTAATCAAATTAGTTAAAATCGTGTTAGTCTTAATTTTTTTTATTTCATCCAATAAATAAATAACATCCGCCAAATAAATCTATTACCTTTCATTTATTCGGATTATAACACGATTATCGATCAGATTGAAATTTTATAAGAAACCTTTATATAATTTAACACTAGACACTTTACAGAACGCTTCGTTTTGACTCAAAAACGTTTAAAATTAACTTTTAGGTGCGTGCAATTTTTCAGATTGTTTTTCGTAATTTACGGCCACTTTGGTTTATATTTCTTATTCTGAAATAGGCAATATAAGGATTAATGTATGAAATTACTGTGGTCTCGTAAAGGAAACAATGAAAAAGTGTCCGTAAACCTAGTGTTGATACATTTTTTTTCTTTTAAGTGGAACAAAGACTTATGCAGTACAATAAGCATAGATTAATTAAACATAAACTAAAATAAACGCCCTTAAGTTCAGTTGGTATCAGCAGGTATTTGTGTGTGAGAAATGTTTTTTTTTTTCATTAATACTTATTACTTTATCGCGTCTTCATCTGATATTAAGTGGCAATGAGGTCGTAGATGATGAAGCGTGATCACTCAGAAAACTTCTAGCTCTCACTTTTTTAACCACCGGAAAACAGCAATACTGTTATGGCAACAACTCGACATTGAGGGTTGTAGCTAGCCATCCGGTTCGAAAAACCCTACCACTATTCAGACTCCACTACTCCCGTGGCCCGAATATTGAACCCGAGACCTCCGCGTTACAATGCAAACGGGTAAATAATTACGCTACGGATGCAAAAAATAAGTAATATAAAAATCTATATTTAAACATATATCTTCTTCCGCCCAATATCCAAAATGAAAGCAGATCGTGAATACTTAACAATTAAAACTGACAGAATTCAATTAGCATGATTGATGCTTTAGATCGGAAACTGTGGGCGAACGTCTGAGATGGGCTCGCTCACCGCCCACCGATTCACTTCTAAGGAATACAAAGTCTCCCACAAGCGTTTCATCGATAAGTGGAAGTTTAGATTGTACTCACATTAGGTAAGATTCTTTAGCTTTGTCTAATTCGGATGTAGTTGTTTATTAATTTAAAAGGGTTAACATGACGGTCAATGTACACGCTTCCTGTGGAGTGAAGCACCTACCTAAATTTGTCTACACAATACCAAATTATAGTCTTTACTTTTAATATTTTAATAGCCACAAGGCTCACCGTTGACTGGCGCCTAGATGCGGCAAAATGTCAACATATAAAGTTTTTTATATTTTATACTTTATTAAGCACTAAAGCGGCTCACTAAATACTAAATACTACTTTCTATAAAGTTATATTTATACATAAATTATCACTTTTTGTTTATTATCACCCTTGCCATTAAATTATGTTCGAGTTTATTTCATTTAATTAATATTGATAAATTTAAAAATTATATATTTCCAGTGGGGTTATTGATTGATTCCCTAATGTTATTGATTTTGTGGGACTTTTTGGTTGAATACGGTTGTTCTAATGATTTTGAAAAGTGCGGAAGCGGCCATTGCGCGAGGGAACGAGGATTTTGTTGAAAAGGTTTGTCAGTAAAATTCAAAGCATACAAGTAAATGTTTTTGTTTATTTTAATAAATAGGGATTTTTAATATTATCGAGTAATATACTAAGTTCAACGCGTAAATATGTCGAGTTTAACGTATTAAATATAAACCAGTTCGAGACCAAGATTACACCTGTTGCATAGTTAATATTTATGGTAGTAAAACACATTAACTTATAAGAAACATATATCCTTTCTTCTTAAGCACTCCTAGGTAATATTCCATAAGCAAAGAACTCAAATAGCATACAATACAAAATATTCCCGAGGGCAAAACAAAACGCTTCAGTTTTGTTTTGCCCTCGGCCCTAATAACCTCTTCTAATTGAAAACTATTGCTGTCTCTGTCTAACATATTCGAATTCAATCTCTAAGCTAATTTTTTATCATGCATCTACTATTTCATTTACTCGACTTGCGGGTTCTAACACATGTCATTTCGTCCGATTGTATACCCCTACTTAACATAGTTTCTCAGTACGGATCCCACGGAAAAAAAAATATTTGCATGCATTAGACAATTTTAGTTTCAACTCATGTTCTTTGTTTCCGCTGGAATTGGCTTGCAATGGAATTTTCTAAGTTTTTTTTTGCATTTTTTTTATTTACTTTAAAGTTGAGAATAATGGCTTCCTAAGTTTGAATCATTTGATTTGTATGTTGATAATGAATGAACATGACGAATGAATGATACGTAATAAATAGAAATTGAATGAAATTAAAAGAAAGTTTAAGTTATTTACAAATCACTACAATAAATTGCCCATTTAATCAGCTATCCAAAATGGTATTAATAATATTAACAAAAACAGGAAATAAAGAAATATGTAAGTATTACCGAGATCCCGCTCGGCGCCCACAGTTTTGTCGATTTATGCTTGTACTACAATGGTACAATGTAGTTTTTTTTAATGGCCTTGAATTATCGAATTTTAGGGAATTTATCAAAAACATTTAAAATTCAAATATTTCGATAAACTATTAATTTTCGGCCGTATAAAGGTGGAGTTAAATTTACAGTATCTAAGCTCCCCTTTCACGTCTCGGCAGGAAAACGTCCAGTTACCAGTAACCCTGTATGTTATGTATTTTACTGCACATTGAACGGTATATGAAATGAATGGTGCCGGAATCAGGCGTTATTATAAAGTCGTTTGGCACCACAGCAAGTGCGATCCGCTATTTATTTGTTACTTCCCACGATCAAATTGGACAATAATTGTGTTGTGTTTATTTAATTTCCTCTCATTTGTGCAACACCATTAACTGTGAATGAATAGAAAATATACTTTAGAAAGTTAACCCTAAAATCAGACCGGACTACAATAAATAGATGCAATATTTTGTGATAAATTTCTAAAATGTTTAGTAGCGTATGTATAAGTCCATTACTTTGTTGTGATTTGAATAGCATTTTAACTGTTAGGACAATGAAACCTAACATCTGCTATTATTTTTTTTATCAGGAATGAGCTAAACTTGACCTTAATTTCACTGAATATTATGTGACAATTACAGTCGTAGTTGATGAAGTATGCTCGCCGTGAATATCTCAGCTCTTACATGTATGAAAATGAAAAAATAAACCCTGTTATTGAAAAAAATAAACCCTGTTATTGAAAAAAATAAACCCTGTTATTGAAAAAAATAAACCCTGTTAATAAAAAAAAAACTCGGTTATTGAAAAAAATAAACCATCCATTACTTACGTAGACTCGGAAACGAGCCCGGGGACCTCTGTGTTACAAAGGAAGCTGTAAACCACTTCGCTACGGAGACAACCGAATTTTCCATTATTCCTTTTGTTGTGTGGTAAAATTACTTCAAACGACAGACTGATGAGCTTCCACGCGTCTATTTATACTCCATGGATATGATTTAAGAATAGACGGGACCTAAAAAGCTTTAAAGAACTACAAACAAACGTGATGTTTATTTAAGAATACATAGATATACACATATGTATCAGTATGCATGTATCAGATTAACCCACAACATAAAAAGGGTAATTTTAATTAAACTAGTGTATGAGTGAATCTCTTTATTAGCTTCTAAATAATTTTGATATAAATTTTTTTTGGTTAGAAATGTGTTCATTACAAAAAAAACACTCGGAGATTATGATTCACTTTCTATTTTATTAGTTTCATTAAATATTATTTTAATTTAATATTTACCTTACTACAAATATATAAACGTATGATTTATAATACGTCTAAATTATATCTATCTTAATACGAAAACTAGAATATTAGATTGTAGGTTATATATAAAAAAAAAGTATTAACGAAAAAAAATAATTTTCAATTGCGTTCGACTGTACCGCCGGCGTTTCCGGGCGAAACGTTGAAGATGCACACAGATCTAATTGTATTAAAATTACATCTGTCAGATGAATTAAAACAGCTCAGCGGTACAGGCGCGCGCGACTTGTAGTACCGCTACGCAGGACGTCATGTTCGGTTCCGAATTCGGTTAGTGAAATGCGGACGACTGTACATCATCAGGGCAGCTCGCGGCCGCGTAACTAATGACTTCCTACGCCACGCGCCTGTCTGTCTGTCACAACGGGCATCGGCGGCTTCTTACGCGGCGCGCCAACTGTGGAAGCTGATTTATTTATTAATCCAAGTGTTACTTTGCGGAATCTCATTACGAAATAAGTTAAAGAAAAGAAATTCGCTACTTTCCTTTTTTTTATCTCAAAATTACGATTAAATCACAGCCTCAACGCGCGGCCGTCGAACCGTCTAATGCATGACATCTGATGATGTCACGTGTAATGGCGAAACGCGTTTTACCGCCTAGCTATCAACCAACAATTTCAATCTGCCGCTAATACAGCATTGCCGTACTCACGCAACCAAATATACATATCGTAAGTGGGCACGTTTCACCATCTACAGCGTAATTGTAACTTAACAGCTAACGAAATAGAGATGTTAATCCTTTGTAAATAAAATAAATTTCCAGTTCGCCGATTATTGTGAATCTGAATTCATATTTACTTACTACTTTATTTTTATAAGTAATAAACTTTTTTCATATCACATTTTCATTCACATTTATTAACTATAGAATGACACTACGGTATAGCTTCAATAGATTTTAATAATTCCGGTTCCACACTTACCCACTCACAGGACATCGTTAAGAATCAGACTTTTAACTGTTTCAACGGCGGATAATCAACTAAAAAAAAAGAAAACTTTTCTATATTCGGTATTTAAAAAAAAAAACATTCCGGTACAAGACTCATAGGGCGGATGCATTCGGATCTCTGGCGTTTTAAAAGTCGCCCTTCACAACAATTAATCGCTTCCTCGTGCTTATATTTCCGATTCGTGTATTGATGTTGGAAATAAGACGAATACACGATGTCCCACCGACAGGCGTTAGTGTGTTCTCCGGGAAAAAATTTATAGTGCGAGTTTGTAAAATGGGAAACGACACACGAACAATTTCCTGTACGAATCGACCACGAGACACGACTCGTAAGAGATTCAGACACGATGTAATGCACGAATGATAATATACATATTATTTTACTTAAAAAATTTAACATTTGACCACAATTTCGAAATTGGTAGAGCGTGGTCAAATGGTAATGGGCTAACACATGGCCTCGATTTCACCTTATGTTAAGTGACAATGACGCCTCAGGTAGTAAAGTGTGTTCGCCCAGAATATATCTAGCTCTCAAACGTATGACTACCGGAACATAACAGTGCTGTTTTGGCGGCAGATTGGCATCGGGGGTGGTAGCTAGCCAGGCGGGTGTAAAAAACCCTACTACTATCCCCGACCACAACTGCTGTAGTCCGGGGATCGAACCCGGGAACTCTGCTTTACCAAGCAAATGGATAAACCACTGCGCCACGGAGACAATAGAATGTTGTCTTTGATATATTATATATTAATACCGAATCATAATAGCAATTACATTATACTCTGAAGGTAACAGATTACGTAATTCTGGGAAATTTCATAGCAACTGGCACTAATCAAAAACTTTATATGATCTGTAAAATTCGCTACAAAAGAAGCAACGTACAGGATATGAGAGAAAAACTTTTGAATAATGCATCAAATATGATTAGAGTGCTATAGCAGCAAAAAGTCAGAATCTTCTTTGAATAGTACATATCAAAACATAAAGTTACAGACAGCATTTTTTATAGGCAATATTTTAACATTTCATATAATGTTAACTCACAATGCCCGTAGTAGTGAAGGTATACTTAGAATCCTATGGTTCTTAAATGTATGACTGCCGGTAAACGAAAATGCTGTTAGTAAGGTAGATTTACACAGAAGTGGGCACAAAAGATCCGAAAAAGTTGAAATGCGTTTAAAGATTGGATTCTAGTCATACGCTGTTTCAAATGTGATGGCAGCAGACTGACAATAAACAAGATGGCAGCAGACTGACAATAAAAACAAGATGGTTGCTAGCAGAGAAAAGAAAATCTTTCATAATAGTAGTTCAACGCGTAAAGTCGTTCAAAATTTTCTAAGCGAAGCAGCGACATGTACTGCACCTAAAAATTTATCGGTTCTTCATCCAATTTATATTCACTAAGTGTTACCTGTAATTAATCATCACCAGTATGGCACGACCTTCATGTCTAAATTGGCCGATGTATTGTTACATTGCTAGAACTAGCTTGTAAGAATTAGCCATTGCAATAATTATAATACTATATAAAATGTAGTTACATATTATATCCTTGTAAAAAGTATCAATAAAGTAAAAATAATTAGATTAATGAAATCCACGAAAGAGTTATGATAAAATTAACTGTGATAAATAGTAAATGGCTTTAACTTTAAAATAAAAGATTCGGTACGGCCAGCCAAAAAAATTTTAAACAAGGAACCATAATCATAAATAAGAAATCGTAATTATTTTGCACACTATACCAGCAGAAGATGAAATTCCGGAGTATACCACCTATTTTTATATTATTCATCAACTTTTACAAAATTTGCGAAATTTTTCCGTTTCTGTTGGCATAACGGTATTGCTGTGTTCCAGCTGCCAAGCATACAAGACCTGCGGCAATAATCTGGAAGAGAACTTTTCACCATCTACGCCCTAATTATCACATACCATCAAGTGAAAAAAGGTGTTCGTAAGTCTCGAAGAATAGATATACAGTTATGCACGCAATTAATGAAATTACGAAAGTATGTTGATTACTGTACTAAATACTGTTAATATACGAACACAAGCGCGCGTGTCGACCGCACAAAACGTAATGAACCGGTACAATCAGCCGCCGCGGGCGTCTGGGAAGGTGTCGCGCGAATTCGCAACAATTTCGAAGTGCAGGCACTCGCCAAGTTTGCGTTTATTTCCGTTGGCACGAGGAAGCAACGGGAAATGGGTCAGCGGTTCGCAAGATCTCCGAACTGGTTGACAAAGTTAGCGCTGATCTGATTACGTTCGTCGGAGGTCTTCTTAGAGGGTGTGTATTCAGAAAATTTTCAATTTCGAGAACGTTTTCATTTGATATATTTTATTGAAAATATGGGCAATCGGCCAATATTATTATTAAATGTGTGACTAAAAGTGTTTGGATTTATGCGACTTTTCAGTGTGGGATCCTAAGTTCGCGAATCTCGGGAGTAACTACGAAACGCTGTTTGATCTCCTATGCTGTAGCATATCGAGGTGTCTGGAGGAATTGTTACTAAAAAAGACTGAATTACAGACAACTAACCGCCTAGTTAAGACCTGACTGCTATTACAATCAGGTCATTAGCACGCACCAGTTTCTTTTACTAAAAAAAATTATTACTACAATTAAATGTTTAATTCGCCCCTTTCGGTCTTAATTCAAAGTCAGTGATGTAAATTTTTATGTAGATCTACGTTCATATTTAGAGATATAAAGTTAAGTTAAAGATTAAAGAGAATTAAGTTATAGTTAGAGATATAAAAAGTTATAAAAATACAAAAAAAATGATCTTAATTGACAATCGGAAAGCTTACCAAATGAATATTTATTTTTGAATTTGAGAGAGATAATACGATAAATTAAAATGTCTACACTTTTATCACTGCCTTTTGTTATATTTACGGGTAACAATTCGAGAAGTTATCATCCCGTCTAATAATACTAGGTTCGTGGAAATGTTCACTTCATGGTATCCTTTTGGAATGCGAGGTAAACTGATGCGCTAATTAATTCAATCTCATTTTAGAAAAAAGATGTTAAACCATGTTACCATACAAGATGAATGAAACAAAAAATTCAGATACATTTACATATATACAACTCTTTATCGAATTCTATTTCGTCAAAATGACACGTCACTAAAAATTTGTGCTAAAATTGCACAAATGAAGGGCGTTGTAGTTTATTAAACTAATGGTCCCATGAAAAGTGTTTGCGTTTATGAAAATTAAAACTTAAGAATATTGCGTTAGGAGTTAAAACAGCGTGCAATACAAATGAGACATTAAAAAAGAAATGACAAACCGATGCCAGCCTATCCGCCGCATCTCCTCAGCGATTCAAATTCGCAAATTGTCGCCGTTTGATATTCAGCCCGACGTTTCCATTAACGTTCTATCTCAATTCAGATCTTGATACGTCCGACATATTGGCGTATACACTGAATACTAAGAATCTGTGACAATGGTCATACGATTTGTTTTTTTTAATTTTTAACTAACATTTTCGGACACCGGAAGAGTTTTACTGCCGGACTTTTTAATAAAAATCTATTTTATGACGTATTGTTGTCTGATTTTATGTAAATTGCGAATTCTATTAAATTATTATCGATTCTATGTAATCGATGACTTACTTCATCATCGTCACTGCTTAATAAAGAACTCGCCAATCAATTTACCGACCTGACCAATCTGGTAATAAGTCGGGAATACACATGATCGTTATAGATATTTTCTTACCAAATTCACAGAGGATATAATATTTAAAAAAAAAATCTATATCTATAAAAGTCCTGCAGCACCTAGGCTTATAGACGCGGAATTAGGAAGAAGTGCTCCTTAAGACCTGTTGATATCCGGAATGAAAGGGTTTTTTGAAATTCCTCTCGTAAGAGGTTCAAATTATGATGTAAGTACTCATTGAACTAGTCCAAAGTTGATGCATATACTGAAGAGGCATTAATCTTAATATCAAATAAAATAATACCACGCCTAGAGAAGTGGGCAAGTGACGGCTAGTATTTTTACTAAAAGTATATATAACCACCGTCATTACACCCACATATTATTCTCTGAGACTTTTTAAATTTAATATGGTAGAAGAATATTATTTAGCATTTAGTCTTATTTACACAATATTGTGCATCCAATAAATGAACGCTTTTGCAGACGAGACGCTCCGAAGTGAACCTTACAATGGTGACGAGCTCATGTCGCCATTCACAGCACTCGAAGTCAAATTCTAGAGATTTTATATAATATTATTTATTGCTCGAGTATATATACATATACACGAGCATTTCCTTGAGATACATTTATGCATTTCTGGGCACAGTCAGCTGTTTTCACTAAACGCATACATAAGTTGTTTGGCATATTCGATGATTTACACAGAACACATATATGCGGCGGTAGTCCGCGAAGGGTTAATAAGATCAACTATTTAAATATCACTTTGATTATGAAAAGATTCAAGATTATTTTTAATTTATTCATCACATCCTATAGGTTTTATTCCTATAAATTAAACGTTTGAAATTTCACAATACGAAAGCTTAATGGCAACACTAAAAGCGTTATAAATTTACTGCACTTGCATTAACCAAGAACAATAGACCGAACAAAGCAGCATTGTTGATGATTATTTTGGCAGGTAGATATGCAAATTTCACTGAAAATAGTTACAATTTAAGGGAACACTTGAGAGAGTTACGTTATTAGTTAACTTTGTGACAGGTTATATTAAATTTGTTTGTCAAAACAACGTAAGCCGAATATTTGTTAGTTGTGTGGGTAAAGTTATATCAATGATTAGGTATATTAAAGGTATATCAATAACTAATGTTCGAATTTTAATTTAATAGAGGCTGAAAACAGCATAGACTCTGTAGAGCAGTGAGTTATCGCTTAAGATGTAATGCGGAGGTCCTATTAATAATGTACAGCTAATAATAATAACATCACTAACTTTACTTTTCTTTAATCAACCGACAATTTGTTCTCCCTGGCGCTTCGCTAAGGTCCGTCAATGTCTACCGGTTTACATAAAGCCAAAGCAAAATTGATACTATATAATAATATAAAGACTTTTATTTCCAATGTGTTCCATTTGTACAACATTTTTTTTTACATGCAATAATTTATTCGTTCGTTTGCTGCAGTTCTATTGATAGGAACCCCTTTTGGGGTATAAAACTCTTCCAGCCTTATCTATGGATCATTCGCCTTGCTTCGTTTCCGAAATACTGAGAGTCGTCTCCACTCCATTATGATAACTTCTCTGCAATGATATTATACCAGTTCTTTGTATTCAAACACTTTCGTTCGACTAAGATAGTTGAGACACGCGTTTTTATTTCCAGCTATTTAGAATAGCGTTATTTCTCCCACGATCTGTCCAGGATATGGATGGACAACATATCCTGGACAGATCCAGCTTGCAGCGCAGATGCAGTCTCCACCGTCACATTTCGAACGCATCTATTGTTCAACGCTCACCTTCACCGTTCAAATGTCGGCCATTAATATTTATATGCTACGTATAACAATGTAAGATTGTTTTTCGATGTCAAAGGCCGCAAATAAAAAATTGTTCTTAGAAACAAAACGGAGACAATTGGATTCGATTAAGGCGATCACAAGTCAATTGAACACTCGCTCGGACATCGATTCGTGGATGAACAAAGTTGTGCATACGCATATAATATAATGCAATCAGTTGCGGTACACCCATGCGAGCCCGCAACATCGGCTTTCATTAAGAAGTCTTACCGCATTTAAGCGATATACTGCACTAAAATGAATAATTCGCTCAAATTATTCGATAGCTACAATCTAAAAATGAACGTTAAGATAATGGAATAATCACCGCACGTATTAATATTCTTTTTTTATGTAGAGGTTGATATAAGTGCTCGGGATTGGACCCGTAAGCACGCCCCTGAATGTAATATACTACAATACGCATGTATTTTTCGTCGGAAAAGATTCCCTATTTAATAATATATTTGATAAGAAGCAGTGGTTGTAACTCCATAGAAGCCAGAAAGTCCGGCACACTATTCAAGCAATATAGTTTAACAAATCATTATTGCTACAAAGTCTAAACACGCCATCAAGAAAAAAAATGGAAAAATCATGTCATTTCTTAACGTATATGTTACGGACTCTTTATTTGTAACCTACTTGTATTAATTACTGTTTTACAATAACTTTATGAAGTATATTGTCAAAAATTCGTTTGACGTCTTTTTTCGCTGGTTTGCTAAGTAAGTTCCGCTATCCAATATATTCATTAAAATTACATACAGTCCTTCATTTTCTCGCCCAGTTCATAGTTTACCGTATATGCATATATAGACGTTCGGACTTGCCCTGCAGGCACGCCATGACTAATGTAGATTTTAACAAAAAATTTAATCCGAGGAGAACAACAGAAGTAATGAAACGTCTGTTGTAAATTTCATATTTTTTAAAACTATACTTTTTATTGTTAAAAAAAAATGAGCAAAATTAAGGCCGCTCAGTGTTTTGCGTATTTTTTTTGTTTATTTTTAACCTCTCATAATGTCAACTGACAATGAGGCGGTATATGGTACAGCAGACTCGCCTGGAACACTTCTGGCTTTCACATATATTACTTTAACACAGTAATGCTTCTATGGCGGCGTATTGACATAGAAAGGATTAGCTAGCTAGACGGATTCGAAAAAACCCTACAACCATCTAAACTCCGCTACTGTACTGTACTGTTATCGTACCCGGGAACTCCACAGTAAACCACTGTGCCACAGAATTATAAGCACGAGAATCCTCAATTTATAACACTGATAACTAATCCTAAATGTGTTATCCTAAATACTAATCTCGTATGAAATGACTGTAGGTTGACATAAATGACATCGGACGAAAATTTATTATTGGGGTTCCGTATTACTTCCCCAATATATAATTTACGATCTATTTTAAAAATTTATACGACCTATTTTACTACCGATTACTGGTAACTATTTAATTAGTTTGATCTAAGTATACAATGTTGATTACAAAAATTACGGACGTTGTCCTGATTAAACACGCTAACATTACGACATATTTAATAGTAACAATAATAGTCTCTTTATTTATTGCAACAAACTAGAAATACATAATTACAACGGTTTTAACACTAAGACGTTACTGTTATACAAATACAAGTTATAGATATATATATATATTGGTTATATAAATATTGGTTTGTGGGAACTGGCGCTTGTAGCAGGTCCTCACGTAATATTAAATATAAATAATATTTAAATAAAATGAGGCCACAAATAAGTGAACGGAGCGAGCTCTGACAGTACTAGTTGAAAGGTATTGCAGAGGACCGTTACAGTTTTCTGCGTCTGCCCGACTAACTACAATTAGAAGAAAAAAAAACGATTATGACGTTGAAAAGAATCGGTGGTAAATGAGTATAACATAACAATAAGGTGCTACCTTATAAAAATTCATATTTAATTTTAACCAAATGGCTAATTGTATTTTAGTGATTTTACATTAAAAAATTAAAGTTCTTATAACTTTAAAATGGGTATGCCTTTCATTTACATAAAGGAAAAACTGCTTAACTATTTAAACGTGACTGTTATGAATAAAGTATATCCACTCGCTAAATTCTTATGTATCTCTCTTATTTAAGACCATCTATGGCCTCAGTCAAAAGATTCCTTTCACAATTAAAAATTGTAACTAATTGTGCTAGAAACATGTGATAAATGTGGTGTCCAGTTATACTGTTTCGCGAAACTAACACATTTACAATTTTAAACCAGGACATATCGTCACCGTTAATACAAACTATTCTCCATCTCTTTCTTTGAAGGAGATTGCATAATATCCTTTCACCTTTTTTAAATGAATATAATTTTTTATAATCTGATCAGAACTATCGTTTTAAATACAGGCTGTTAAAAGCGTAAAATAAAAGATATGGCTTTCAATTTAATCCAAGTGTTTGTAATCTTTGTATTTAATTGGTTATTAAAAATATATACGATGTCCCCCAAAACTTCATTTTTCACTGTGGTTGTGTGTGACATAAGAAAAAAAAAAGAAATTACGGAACCACGGCGAATAATATGAATCAGACGGGTTAGTTCCCTATTGCGACAGCGCGCGTAAAAACTAATGGTCCCTTTATATCCACACGGTAGCACCGGCTACGCATAAACCCGACCAGCGGCCCGCGCTCAATAGAAGCGACGACAGCTCGTCCGAGCACGTTCGCCACTTGTCGTATGCTTTGCTCGAACTAATTATGCGCCCACAATCACGCGGAGTGATCTAGTGTCTCTAAATTAAATATTACGATTATTTTATGATGGTTGGCCGTCGTCAAAACATTTATAATACCAAAATTCACGGACTCCTATCGTCCTTTCTCCCTGGTTCTCCTAGAACAATTGTTTCTCGCTTATATTTCACTCGAGCTAATTATACCTCCATAAGTTCACGAAGTGATGCGTCTCTAAATTAAACGTTGAGATTGTTTTTAAAGGAAATTATTACAACATTAATATAGCTGGTTTTTAGTATAATTTTAAAATAATCTTAATGTTTTACAACTTTTATAACACCAAAGATTAAATTACTTTTTTCATGCTTCCTTAGCTAATAAGTTGTGATTTGGTGCATTGATGAAATGAACACTAGATTTACCGGACCCGTCATTTTGACGAATCGACCATGGATAAAAAATTTCGTATACTAACATGCGTTCGCTTTTTTATCTTCTTGTACCGCCTCTGACAACATTTTTCTATACATTTTATTGAAAAACAGAAAAAAATAAAAATGCAATAATGCTCAAAACTACTGCAGACACGAAAACAAAAACCTTAAAAATGTGTCGGTAAGTCTAGTGTTAAATAGTCATATAATTTTTTTTAACGAATCCGCCAAATAAGATGACACGATGGCTTACCGCTTTCTTTGTAACACCAAGGTCCCAGGTACGATTCAGAGGCCACGAGGGTAACAGTCTGGATGGTGTTTTTCGAACCCACTTGGCCAGCTACCACTTTCAATGACAACAGTTCACCGTAACAGCGTCGCTGTATTCCGACAACCAAACAAGTGACGGCCAAAGCATTTTGTCGAGCACGCTTCAAATAAGGTTTAATTATGAAGTTATATTAACCCATTGCCATTAAGAAAAATGTTTATTATGACTACCTACTGTTAAATACATCTGCACGTAGCAATATGCAGTTACCTAATAATAATAATAATAACATTCTCAATGGTCCAGAACCATCCAATGTACGGGTCACACGTTTAGATCTAAATGAAGCTCTAGTATAGATTGTCGCGACCAATTTATCAATCACCGTCCAACAATCGTTTTGTTTGCTGCAGTGACGTCGATGGTGAACTAGTTACACGGTGCCAAGGTGATGCCGGTGATCCACCGTCTCCCGTGTCCACTCAAGGCGGTCCATTACGACGATTTGTGCTTCGACGATAATCGCCAAGTGATAATCGAATAAAGAATATATCGATATCTATATCTCAAAAAAAAATCGAACTCCTAGCTGATTAATTGACTTAACGTTATGGATGAACTATTTAGTACAACCTGTCGTAAATCTATTTCGTGAACATAATCTATAATTTCGTATATATAAAATTCAAATTCCTGACTGATTCACTGTACGTTTGACTTTTATAACAACGCACAGCCTGAACCGCTATTACTAGAGACATGTTATTTTACGGTTGTATTCTTTGTGATCTGTAGGTATCCATTAAAAATTGGTCTTTTGGAAAAATTGGGCTGGAAAATTCGGACACAGACTGTAGGAGAATTAGTATTAATGTAATAAAATTAATACGCCCAGACAAGCACATCGGTGTTGACTAGTAGATATACATATTTAAGCGCAACTTTTAATTTGTTTTAATTTACATTTATTTCATTATCGATGATTTTCTAGCACACTTAAAGGTGCTGCAATAACAGCTTCATTATGTAACCGGTAGTGATATATGTG
>DWQX01003736.1:0-16841 GCA_018245475.1 Pharmacophagus antenor
ACACACATATATATATATATATATATAAAAATCCTCAAAGATTTTTTTTCCTGTTCATGGAAATCTAAATGATTCTAACAATTATATTCTATTATAAATGATTAATGTAATTTTTTACCTTTAATCGTTTTCCACATAATGGTTTACGGAAGGCGCGCACATGCAAGGCCCATTTTGAGTAGTAAATTGCAAATGAGTTTCAGCATAAATTCCGCGTCTACTACGGATTTAGAAAGTGTGTAATTACCCTAGTTAAATGTTCGTGTAGAGTTTTCACGTAGAGGCGGATTTATTTATATTAATTTTTAGTGTGAAATAAATAGAGGCAGCGAAGTATTTTTAAAAGTTTTCATTGCTATAGCCAAGTACTCGTAATATTAACCCTTTGCGGAAGGAGACGATTAACGAGAGATTTTTTAAAAGATTATATGGAATACAAAGGTCGATGAATTGAAATTGTTTACAAAATTGTCGTTTTATATTACTACACAGTTTAACAATGGTGAATGAAGTTAGGTTATAAATGTCATATTGCGTCTGCAATAGTAAAAATATTTAGGGAACTATCTGCCATGTACATTGTAGTCTTGATGATGGTAGGGTTTTCTTGAATCCGCCTGCTTAAATACCACATAATCTGCCAACAGCAGCGCTGTGTTCCGGCAGTGTTACATGGGCGAACTAGATTATTTACAGCGAGCATGCGTCAACATCTACGAAGTCATAGTCCTTTAACATCCTATTATATTTGATATTAAATGACAATGTCAACGGCAGATACAACTATTTATGTTGTCATTGATTGAAAGGCTGTAGCACGATATGTATAAACCAATTAGATATATGGAAACAACTGTAGTGATAGCTAACGGGTCTTTATTATGCTGCATACGATATATCACAACCACAACTGACAATAAAACATAAGCACACAAATATACGCAAGACTATAAGGCAAACTTACAACAACTATCCTCTACGCCCCGCGCGACAGTGGTATGCAAATTATTTACAAGTGGGTACCGGCCGTCGCCAGACGATCGACGCAGTGACCGAGCGCGTATAGTTTCAGATCGATTAAGTGAAATTACTAGCGCATTGATTTGCGTGTGCGCACTAAGTAATAAATATAAATAAATATGTTTACATAATATACATGTGTATAGTATGCTACAGACAAAATAAATGGTTAATCATCAGAACAAATACAAATAATCCGCCTCTGATATCAAACTTCACCGTTTACAACTCCAAGAAAATACAAAGAAACTCCGCCAAGTTTTTGTTGGACACAATAAAATAATAGAAAACGCCTTACCTAAACAGCGCTTTCGCTTCAAGCGCTGTCGCTGTTTTAATTACATCTTTTGTTGTTTAGCCATCCTTTACTGGACAGATAAATAATTATTTCGAAACAGTTTCCTTGTTCTGGATAAACTTTACGAGTACTCAAGTTACGTTAAGAATTTTTTAAGCTTGAACCTTGTTTAAACGAATAATTTCGGACTTTTTTGTTACGTTGTTCTATCAACTGCTGTAAAGGTCAACAAAAAGTATACAATTTTTATTTATTTTACGTTAACTAAAGAAAGTTGTTTCAAAAATTTTTATTAACATTAATAAATAAAGGCGAAAATTTGGTTACTCTGGAATACTTGTTAGCTATGATTTATGTTTAAAATATAATTGGTTTAATATATGTTATATGTATCGTGGTTTCTCTTACCGCTACACTAATCTCTGCGGAAAGCAGTATATTGTATAATTACAATTTTGCAGTTCGAGTGTTGTAGTGAATACAGCTACAGTACTGAATGAGATAGTACTGATCTGTGTGTGGAAAAATTATTTACGGAATGGCTTGTAAATGATATAAGGATATTTATTTTTTGTTTACTGTTCTGATAGGTTTCTGGTAATTTTTATCGAAAATAATTAAAGTTTTATCGAAATACCGTCACTCTTGCACGCTTTTGATGCTAAGATACGGGCGGGCGTTAGTTTATTATAAATCCAACGGCGGTGAGAGTAACGTGCCTGTTCGTGGCAGTATATAGGCGCTCAAAGTAAAACTTAAGTGCAGGCGTCACAGCTTTATAGGCTTCGTGATGAGCAAGAAATTAAAGTGAGTTAAAAGAGAGAAAAAGTAAGAATAAAATAAATGGAATAGCGTTCATTTACGAATTAACACTTGAGTACCAACCTCTCAAAGTGACTGGTTGCACTAATTGCTTAAAATATTTTCTCTTTTACATATCGTTTAATAATTTTGAAGAAAAATTTTTAGTTGCCTTTACAAAATTTTTCTTATAAATTTTTAGAATTTATACTTTCTATGTTTCCAGTTAGTTAAAATAGTAAATTAAAAACGTTGGTAGTAGTTTAAAGTAAGTAAGTTTAAAGTGGTGTGTTGATGAATATTATACCTTTAAATAAGCAACAAGTTTTTGTATTATTTAGTATAATTTAAAAGATACTTCGGCATTTAAGAAATTTCTGAAGGCGTATTTGTTAACCCGATAAGATCGCTCTAAACTTCATAACTGTATCCCTCACATACTCGTGTATATGAATTTAATGGTAATTACTAACAAACTTTTAAAGGGCGGTCATGAAAAGTAAAACAATTGCAGACAGATTAAAAACAGCTATATAAACTCACCTCTTTTTCACCACCGCTACGAGAATGACATGTTGAGTGTTCTTCATTCCTCTTATGGCTCTGAAACAAAAACTACTGTTATATTTCATTTATTTGAAAGCGTTGTCGAAGTAAATAACTTTTGGATTGTTCTTCGTGTCAAAAGCAAGCATGACGAAAGTGTACAAAAAAAGGGTAAACATGTTATTTAAGGTTAAAATCGTCTAATAGCGATGCAAAGTTTACAAAACACATTTATTTCATTTTTACCTTTCATTTTACGAACTACATGTTGATTGCATATATAATATGTTTCAACGATTGTTTTGTTGTACCTGTTAGGGTTAAAAGTTATCTGGCGTATTTTTGTTATTAGTTTTAATAATTTTATATACATAGTCTGTAAATTAATATTAAACCTAATATAAATTCATATTTCCTGAAACGTAAACCCGATTTTTTAATGACCCTGTTGCGTAGTGGTTTACCGCTTTCATTGTAACACAGAGTTCCCAGGTTTGTTTCCGAGACCACACGAGTAGTGGAGTCGATTGCCACCAGTAGAGTATTTTTGAACCTGCCTGTCTAGCTATCAGTCTCAATGTCAATTCGCAGTCATAACAGCGTGGCTGTGTTCCGGCAGTGATAGATACAATATAAGTAATAGTACTTTGGTTGAGTATGCTTCACTATCACTTGAGATCATCTGAAATTGAGCTCATTGTCGATAAAAAAACACATTTCAAACTGAAATTTGAGATCGTCGGGTACTTTCAGTTAATTTAAGTTTTATTACATAATATTGAGTACATATTGTATATCTTGTAGGTTGTTATAGGTACAATAAGCATGACCGCTGTGCCCACGAGATTTCTCCCCATTTCAATCTTATACCTTACTTATTCACTAAGCTCTCCACATAATGCGCTGTGGGAGATATGGCCGCGGCACGAATGCATATGTAAATTTAAAAATAAATGGAATAAGTGTGTAAAAGTTCCACAGGTCACACGCTATGTTAACGGATGGAGGTCATCAATATATTCAAATGTGTGTTAAACCGTTGTCTAATGAAATCACGTAATAAGTAATAAGAACAAACATTATTTATGATTTGGCGATTCCTATAGGAAAATCCCAATTCTATAACAATCTAGCCTCTGTAAGTTTAATAAGTAATTTAAATTTTAACTTATTAGATACAAATGTTTTTTAGAAATGGTCATTCACACGTTTCTGTCTATATCAATTGTTCTTTTAATTAGTGTAAAAAATTGAGTTAGGATATTGATTTATAAAAATTAATAGTCAAGTTACTAACCACACCAAATACGAATAATTTAGCATTATTATAGCAACTTAATTTATTGCGCAAGCTTTATTTCTTCATTAAATTGGATTATTTTGTACAATCAAATAAATTAAATGTAATATTTGTAATTAATGAAGAAATTTTATTTATTTAATCTCTATTTAATCGACAATTTTATAAAAGTGGCAAGATATCATTTTAAAGATTGTAACAATATTTTTAATATGGACAAATGAGTGTTCAAAAACAACCATTTATTTTGAAACATTATTATCATCTAAGTAATCATATATACTATAACAAGCTTTTCAACAAAATATACGTTTGACGAAACTTTTAAAATTATTCAAAAATACCTTGACTACTTCGTTGTGGTTCTATATTGTTAAAGTGTGTGCAATGCGCTAAATAGCATTTGTATCTTATAAATTAATTTATAGGGTGTCGATCTGATACGACACATTATTTTACATAAAAATAAAAAAGAACGATAAAACTCACTGTGTGAGTTAATGCACATGACAAAATGCAAACAAAATTCTCGTGACTTCAGTTCCATTGTATAAACAGCGTATCCACAGATTTGTAATGCGTATAGACAACTTCGTGCACCCTGCCTCACCTATACCATATTTTTCTTATAATATTGAAAAAATGAGTCATGCCATAATTTATTTATTATTTCTGGATAATAGACAGCGCCAGCTTATTGGCAAATAATTGACACAGTATTCATTTTTAAATTCTACGACAAGGTGGCAGTGTTGATTATAATTTCATATTTATATATGTGATTTATGCTCAATGTCATATTTAATACAATTTAAACAACAAACATTATTACTGAATTGTTTGATAGTGATCGTGGGAATTTAAAGTTTGCCAAACATAATTTTTACTTAGGTACAGTTTTACTATATAACAACCAGAGGTTTGGTTCGTCATTAGGTGTACCGATGTATTATTTACAGAAAAAAATATAATATATGTCGGAATATTTATTTCGTTTGGTATAAAAAAATAAGCTGCACTGCTGAACCCAGCCGAAAAGCCGGCAGTAACACTGCTATTTGTCAAATCCACCGATAAAGGAAATTTATCTTCATCGGTGAAATTGTTTTATTAAATCAAAATGCCTCAAATGAACAATTGAAGTAACAAAGAAATATAAGTAGCGTTACAATCCCAATGCCACGACGTCTGCTTCTGAACTGTCCCCAAGCGATCTTTGCCGACACTTTTAACTGGCTAATTGCGTATTCAGTACGCTTTTCTTTTTATTTATCTCAAATTTTATGATTATTATTAAACCATCATTTGTTAAAAGCGGATCTGTTTATACTAATGTATAAATATAGTTTGAACAGTGACAGAACATGAGAGCCGGTCGTTGACACGAAGCAAAATCATATGTTCAGTCCCTATTTAAAAATACGAAATTCTGTGCAACATGGAATTTGTACTCGACAACTGGAGACATAAGCTAAATGTAATTACCCTAATGTTTTCTTTTTTTTATTTAACGGAGCAACGAGACGAGCATGAAAAATACAAGCTCATATTGTTACATAAAGAAAATGTTACAGAAGAAAGGAAGAGTTTTTAAGAGTATTTCCGATGCTAATAATTGGTAAAATTTCGTAATACGTATAAAGGCGATGTCTCTACTTACAATTTTGGTGATATACAATATCATTGTTTTTATGACATTACTTTTTTATTTTGAAAAAAATATACGTTCTTTTTTTAGTTCTTTCAGTTGTAATTCTTAAACCTTTAGCGTTAAATTAAAAATTATGATGACGACTTGTCATATCTATAGTGATAAGTGTTTATAATTAAATAATTTTATTAATTTACAATATTATGATGAAAAGTACATAAATTAAGCTTTGATGTTGGAAATTATGATCACTTTTAATTGTTTAAAAAATATAATGAATAATATATTTTAAATAATATTTAAATTTTTAGTCCATGGCATTCTTTGCCGCTTAATTTGTTTATAAAGTGATATAAAGGCTGTTTGATAGTATAATAAAAAAAAAATAGAGTCATGTTTTCGTATAAACCGTGTGATATAGGTTTGACAGTCGATTGAAGGCTTCCAAACGTCTGAGGCGAATTTTATGCATCACTGGGGAATTATAGCTTTTACATCCTTTTACATATTCCATGTCTATTAAAACATTTGCATATTTTATTACGTTAAGTAACTTTATTAGAATGTAATCTATCATCAAGAAATAGAAAAAGTTACCCTAATGCACACATAGAATTAAGGTTCAATTATATATTATTGCATAAAAGTAAATCTTTCACAATTAGATTTTAGCACCACGGATATATTAATAAAAAATATTATTAATTGATTTATATATCTACGGTTAGCAAACACAACTGAACAAAAGAACGGACATTGAAAGTTAATTTGAGGTAAACAGCAGTGTTGTCAAATGTAAAATTGTCATAAATGTAATTATTTAACAGGCTTCCATACATTCAACAGCACAATTTCAATACGATTAAATGTAAAGAAAACTTTAAAAGAATTCGAAAGAAATATTTTTATATACTGTAAAGATACAAAATCATTTATTTTTTCGATTTTGTACTATAAACTTGCTCCTTCGAACTGTTCAATACGAAAAAATAAATTCACAAAACCGGACTAATCTACACAAAAGAGTATTCGACAAATTATTCTTCAATCAATGTGCTGCTTGGAATAGAATCAGAAATGTAAATTACTGATCTTTAGTTACTCCTTTTATATAAAGCATCTAACTAGTATATGTATAAATTGAATGCAAACTTTATTCAAAGATGTTACATGTACTATCTAAGTGGTGACGCATGTATTTTGGTCACAAACCTCCATCAAAGTCAGCGATAAGCACTTCGCCTTTCAATAAATTTCCGTCTGTTTATTGATTCAGTAAGTACAGTTCCAAGAGAAGATCGAATTATTGTTCATAGACAAGTATGTAAAATTATTTCAGTAGTAACTTTTTTTTACATTCCTCACTATTCTCATCATCTACTGTTCATACTTGAATTTCAATAATATTCAACTAATAAAAAACTCTCTTCAGAGACATTAATATAAACTAGAAAAAAAAAGCTCAATATTTTTTATATTGCTGAAATTATCTTTTATACTTTAGCTTTAAAAATTATCTCGATTGATTACCTCTCAAATAAAATATTTAATTTATTATTGGTTAAAGAGCTATAACCCCTCTAATTCACTGAAACAACCTTTAATAATTTGCGATAAATTTCTTTAACCACTTTTTGTAAAAAAGATAATGATATTTTCAATTCATTAATTTAGAGCATGTATTTATTTTTATTTACTTTCAGCCTCTAAAACCTTATTGCCGTTTAAGTTGTATATCCACTCTTCGTCATCACAGCAAGGACTCGTCAAGTTTTTACATTGCTTTTATTAATCACCTATTAATTAATCTAAATGTCTATAGAAACCCATTCACGAACCAATTCAGTGATCATATTTTTTGGATATATATCTAAATTTAATACGGGTCCAATGGGTTAGTGATCTTATTCCAATAGTAATCTTAATCCAATATTTTGACTAGATTAGTAGTAGATAATGGATCGTGTAAGGGTTTTGCCACCATAACGCGTTGCTACGTTTAAGCAAAAATGGGAGTTTTCTGGGCAAGTACGGTATATCTGTGTTTTCATTGTCTCTTAACGTCGTTTGAAGTTTTTTGTGTTAGCCAGTTTCATATAAGATAGTATATGAGGAAGTTGTTCTCGTACTCATCCCTAATAAGAGATTTTTTCATTGTAATAGCATATTAAATTTTCAACTTTAATGATACAGATAACAAATCAACCTACTTAGCAAGCATGGCGGCGTCGAGAGATTGCGGTTGACGCGCGTCGACCACTACGACGTGGGGTAGACGTGCGTCCGCGTCGCGGCGGAACGCGTCGAGGGCTTCCCTCGCCCCGCGCGCTGCCCGCGCCTCCCCGCCGGCTCGCGCGACAGCCGCGCACGCCGCCGCGCAAACGCGTGACGCCCTCTCCGGGAACACGCATAGCAACTGTGGAGGGGTGCACATTATTAGCTATCATAATTCAATTACATTATCATCATCGTCAGCTTATACCAATCCACAGCTGGACATAGGTCTCTCCAAGTGCACGCCATTGAACACGATCTTCGGCCACTTTCTTACAGTGACGGGTATTAAAATATAATTTTCAACGGAATAGGTCGTAAGTGCGATTTTAGATGTATATAAATATGAAGTAGATCTATTATATTATTAACTATGTTTAAAATAAAAAATATATGTATTACTTAAAGTTTGAAAAAAGTTAATGATATTAATTTCCGTATAAATATTAAACTATGAATAAAAATTAAATTCATAAAGTTTAAGTAGTTTAATTGTTAACGTTTAAGATTTAATTTTTATTGTAAATATAGTTTAAGATTAAAACAAGAACAAAATATAAATATTTATACCTCCAGGGGCTCCGGCGGTGCGTAGAATAAGGCTGACGGGACAGTGGACGGCGGTGGCGATCTGTTCTGTACAAAGAGAGATTAATTTTTATGATACGTGATCAATAAATTGCTGCATGATTATTATAAACGCCTAATCGAGAACATTACGAGAATTCAAAGAGTTAAGCCTCATGTCTTGCTTGTCACACTTGTGTGTTTATGTGACTCTTAAATAAACCAAAAATTCTATCATTATTTTAACTCTAATAGTTTGGAGGATCGGCTCAATTGTTATATGCATTCTACTGCAACAGTGTTCTACGTCGTAAAGTATTACTATTATAATTTTTTGGAAGGTAACTTTTAACTTTACGTAACTTTCTGGCTAGCTACCATCCTCGTCTATAGATTAAAACAATAGCCGCAAAGTATCGCCTTTGTTCCTTTATACGTTTGTTAGCCAGTATTTTGGACGAGTATTTTTCAGCATCTTTGGCACGGGGTGAAGAGATATCAATAACATTATAAGCATTTACTCAAAATAGCAAATTATAATCCATATCCATGCAATCTTGAAAATCTTTCGGAGTATGACATATTGGTATAATCTAATAAATTGCCGTATATGTATTCATAAGATACAAATAACTTGCAATATTTCTCATAACATATAGAATAGATTAGCAGAATTTTCATCTGATTGAGATTTTATATAACAACGAAAAAGCCCCGAGTGATGCATATAAATTAGCACAATTAAAAACTTCCAAAATATCTACTGCGAGAAAGAAGAATGAAACGAATTTATCTAATAATGGATGAATTGTTTTTACTTGTTATAATGGTATACATAAAAGTGGCCTCTTAAATTGATGAAAGAAAAATCTCAGTTGAAGTATTTAGTTAACGAAGCGGTGTAATGCGAATCTCTCTTGACGTGGGTACAGCGGAAAGTCTCTCAATTCGAATATTCGCGGAAAAATTTGCCAAGAAATGTTAAATAAAATTTCCGACATTAAATTTTTTGCTACTCGTCAATCGCCAAGATGATGTAACTGAAAATTTTTCACGCACTAAAAATATTAACTTATATTATGGGTATAAATAAGTATTTTTAATATATACTCGTCCAAATCATCTTTTAGACATTGTTTAGAGAGTAAATATTCTCTTGCATTCATGGTTACCACAGTTGTGGTTTATTTAATTAGGGATATTAAACGATTTCACTTGTTAAGTATCTATATTGATTAAAAAATAAAAGTAATTTCACAAATGGTATTTTAAAAGACTTTCTAAATTCAAATTTTCTTTATACTCGTATTACTTCAATACAGCAAACAAATTTATAGTTTGTGGGAACGTACCGTTGCGACACAAGATAGACCAATAAAGAGATAGAATTAAGAATAATTCTTTTTACTAATAAATCGAACCTTCATTGGGGATGTGCACAGTAACATTTACAGTAATCGTCTGTTTACCTTTTAGATTATTAATCTACCACCATTGACTAACCTTTAGAACAGTGTGGACATCATGAAAATTTCAAAGACGTTCAATTTAATTGTAAATACAATATTTTACTTTAATGTGTGCTACAATTTTATTTCTTCATCATAAAGAAAGATATAATACATTTTTAATCTAAACTGATGGTTTAATGGTAGTTCATGGCGGTTGTTAACAGTAGGTTAACACTAACCTAAGGAATATCATTTTGTTAAATGGGAAAATGTGAATGCAATTAATGTTAATAACTTCAGCGATGATTAAAATAAACCCTATGTCGTAAAGTCGCTATTCCATACAAGAGCCGAGCCTATCTTTTGTAACGGAGCTGAAAGAGTTTGCGGTCAACTCGAGTTTGGGACAGATTATTATGTTAGGTAGCTTGTAAAAGCCTCCATTAGCAGTTTTAATAGACACGGGGTCGTTCCGCTAATGATTTTCGATGAAACACTACACCGGGGAGTTGGTTAATTAATAAGTGTGACAAGTGTAGCGGGTTCGCGTTGCAAGCTGTAGGTATTTATCTACACGTTCCGTAAATAATTATTTAACGCCTGATGGATTACACGCGTTATCATTTTTATTAACATATTATTAATTCCACTTACTTCAATTAATCCTGGACAAAAATATATTATTAAAAGATAACGAGAGACGAGGATTAGTTAATTTGGTACCTTTAATATTATTTACAAGTATAATAATTATTATTCTTTAAATGTTAAAGCAGAATAAGTTGTTTACGATCGCGCGAAAATGTATCGTTACGTCATCTCGAGTGCTAGTGTCGCGCGTGGTGGGAAAAGTCTGTGACGAGATTCGTGGCACCCCGCTGTTTAAGAATTAATTATTTTCCCTCAAATACAAATTTATTTCCCCTACCACTTAAGTTGCGTTGGAATCGAAGCCAAGGTGTAGTTCATGTTACAAGCAGAATATTATTGCGCCGTGGAGGCAGGCGAGACAAGTAATACAAATTACTTTCTGTGTGTGCTATTCCCCTACATGAAAAGTAAGTTAGATGTACTGAATAGTATCTACATAAAGGATATGTGGCAAGTGACGCTCGAGGGAAAAATAGCCCAGGAAAAGCTAAAACTAAACTAAATAAACCTCAAAGGGTAAAAAGAAACGGATGGTAATGAATATTTGGAACGTCCTATTAATCAAGGTAAAAGAAAATTGTATGTCATGAGTTTACCAATTTTGCCAAGAGCATTTTCCTGCATAATTTAATACTTAATACATTTTTATAAATAAAAATGCTTTTCTGTACAGCATTTAGAGAGTATATAAGTGGTGTCTAGTGAAGTTGCTATGGTTCTAAACTAATTATGCCTTTGAAAGTTAGACGAGGTGAAGACCTCCTGAACTTCATGTCATACCAGGATCGATTTATAGTTTCTAACCAAGTTTAATTAAAGTAAAATTATAATGCGACATTTACAAGGAGTTTAAAGTTAAAACAAATATAATATTAAAAAGAAAATTTCAAATACACAAGTTATGAACAAAGAAAGCATTTTTATTTTTATTTCATTATAAAATTCAGGTATTTTATAAAGAGAGAAAGCATTTTCCTAAATTTTCTAAACCAAAAAAATACAGTATCACTCGTAGTCATACACATTCCGATACCTATATGTAAAGATAAAACGCATTATATTTATAACGAACCAGTTTTTGGGTCAAATATTGCTACGTAAAATTTATTATAATTGACTCATAGGTGTTATACGAACTTATTAATTCTCAAACGTCAAATTTAATGCATAAGAATTATCAAATCACTCATCTGCATTCTAAAAGTAAAAATTACTTTCAGCCAATAGATTTAATAGTTTTCTTTAACTATAGTTTTGACTGCCTCCATGGCGCAGTGGTTTACGGGTTGCCCTGTAACGTGAAAGTTCCGGTTTCGATTCCTTGGGTACAGTGGTAATAGTGTCTCGTTCGTAGTATGGCTTTTCGAACCTGTTTGACTAGCTGATGTTAATTCGCCGCCATAACAGCATATTGCTTTATCCCGGCAATCATATACGTGAGAGTATTGTAAGTGAATATGGCATACCATCTACGGCCTCGTTATCACTTAACATCAGGTGAAATCAAGGTCAAGTGTTATTCTATAACTGATAAACAAAACTGATAAATTATTATCATAATATAAATCTATATCAATGTAAATATACATTATCCGGTTTCATAACGTGTTTATCCATCATTCATATTTGATGAATCGAAAAATTGACCCATCCCTTTGAAAGCGTTTATGTTTGAGTTTCTTTACGTGTTAGCGAATGCTCTTGAAATAGTTTGCAATAGTTTAGTCACTTAAACGTATTGTTGTAAATAAATTGTTTTATTTGTATCGGATGGACGGTACATTAAGTGAAGAGTTTGCTTATGTGGTGTAGCTTCTATGGTGGTAAGGTTTTATGATCCCGCCTGGCTAGCTACCACCGCTGTTACTATGTTTATCATAGTCAGTTGTCAATCGAAATTCTACCGCATCCGTGGCGCAGTGGTTTTCCCAGTTGCCTTGTAACGCGGAGCTCCTGTGTTCGATTCCCGGGCCACAGGCGTAGAAGAGTCGGGATTGTGGTAGGGCTTTTCGAACCTGGTTAGCTACCATCCACAATGTCAAAAAGCTGCGATGACAGCAGTGCTGTGTTTCAGCAGTTAAACACGTGAGAGCCAGAAGTACGAGTAAGTAGGAAAGGTCGAACGCGCTTCGTCATCTACGGCCTCATTGTCACTTAACATCAGGTAATATTGAGATCAAGTGTGAGCCCATAACCGATAACAGCAATTGGAACTCGCGACATCGTTGCATCATAAATAATAACTGTAACAAATACAGACCTAATTGCCATGTTATAAATGAAAAAAATTAGCTAAAACGTGTTTTTGTAAATGAGCGTATGGGTAATATGCATTGTAACACATAACTCACTCCCACCTTGTCCCAAAACGTTTATTTAATTTATTACATCGACTTACACTTTAATATAAACAACGATTAAACTTGAAATTGGCATTAGATTTTAATCGGAGGAATTTTATCGCGGCGAGTCCAGTTTTACGTATTTACTCGACAATATTTTTATTTTTTATTTATTTGTATTTTTATCGACAATGGGGCTATGAATAAGTGACCCTTAGGCTATATATGATGAAGGTAGCACGCCAGGATGCTCACATCTCTCTCCCACCATGTATGACGGCTAGAACGCAGCAACACTAATTGCGATAGATTGAAAATGAGGGTAGTATGTTCGAAAAAAAATCTGGATTCCACTACTCACGTGACTCCCGAAATCGAATCGATGCCTTTACGATACAAGACACGCGGTTAACCACTGGGACACGGAGACAAAGTATTCGCCTCTTCTTATGCATATAAAATTCAAAGTCTAAATAAATGACTGAGGAATGTGAATGACTGACTAACCTTTATAACAATGCACAGCCTAAACCTAGAGCAATTGTGAAGTATACGTATCCATTAAGAAAGAGGTTATTGAAATTTCAATCCTAAGGAAGGACATGGATGTTCAAATTTTAATAGATCTTTTTATTCTCTGAGTGGACAGACTAGAAATTTGGTCGCTACACATACTGGAAGATAATTATATTGAACCGCAAGTGATAGCTAATATAGTTATATGTCTGAATATTTTCTTGTCGTCATTTCAATATTCAATCAAGCAAATTTTATATCAAGTTTTAGTAGCTCACCAGTGCTAAAGAACTAGTTATTGTACACTTTCTTAACCATTAAAAATACATTTGTTTTTAATACCGAGCGGATTATTACTTCTTATTGTAAGACATACAACGACGGGTAATATGTTACCTATATGTAGCGAGAAGGCAAAATCCAAACCTAGCAGTAACTGGACTATGTTTTACCGTTTGTGCTTATTTGTTCTTATACCGCATAGAGCAATTGCAGATGCCGTATTAGAGAACATATAAAAATCATGATTAGGTATATGGCGTATTACAAACATCTTATGTGATACTGAAATTATAAAACATGCTCAAAACAATTAAAAATAAGTAAAAAGTAAGCAGCAGTATTAATTCTTCAATTATAACAAAAAAACGATCAATTCAGCAAGATTTTAATAAAAAGATTGAAATATTTAAAAACTGTTATACATTTTCTATGTTAGATCTTTAACAACTTGTATTAGGGCAAATAAAAATAGTAACCAGTGAGGAAAAATATTAATACTTCATTCTGTAGACATTAAAGCATTATTTAATGAGTTACGTCTTACGTTTTTGCGTGAAAGACACTTAGAAACACTATACAGTTATTGGGATGAAATACATTTTAATATCAGTGCTTGCGGCATATATGTGAGAGCCAGAGTATTCTAGGCAAGTATCTACGACTTTGGTGTCACTGAACATTACGTGAAGTTGAAGTCAACTTGTACCCCGATATTTATAAGAAACAGCGTAAACAAACTCCATTATAATTAAGTGTATTTAAAATCTATTAAAGCAATTTTTGTTCACAAAAGCTTGAATCGAATAGCCAAAATCCCGGATCCGGATGTTTTCTAGTTCATTTAAACATGATATTTATATTCCCGGTTGAAATTTGCTTTAGAGATTACGAAAAACAGGAGCTCCTTCTAATTAAGCCTCAAGATTTAAGGTGCTGGGCGATATTATACACTTAATTTACGAGGAAATAAATCGCCACGGTGGGTTTACCGTACGTCACGGCTACCGTTCACACCGTAGCGAACGCCTGCTGTCCAATAAATTTCAATTTAGTTACACCGCGGGCGCGGATTTGTTTAGACTATTGGATTCCCATCACGTACGCTGTACGGCGCCGGGCTGGATTAATTCGACTTACCTCGATGGTTTTATAAGCGTTTACTCAAACAATTTCATTACTAATTATTAATTGGATGGTGGTAATGTTATTCGAACCCGTCTCGCTAGCTACTACCCTTAATGTCAATGTCGCCATAATAAGCATTGCTTTTTCTGCAGTCATATATGTGAGAGCAAAAGTATTCCGGGCGAACACCCTTCACCATCTATGGTCTTATTGTTACTTAACATCAGGTGAAATCGAGTTCAAGTGTTAGTCCATAATCGATGATAAACTAAACAAATAGTAAAAAGTAAATGATACGTAACAGTTGTAAACACGGAATTGCATTGTACTTAATCATAATACAGTTTTATTATAAAACCATGACGGGTTTTTAAACTAAGATACTAAAGCCAATAAAAATAATTAATCAAAACAACGGCACAAGAATTTAATGACTGATCGACTGACAAGAAGTTTTCTTACTGCAACTGTTAAGCTTAAATGATTAGTGTTGCCAATATTTTTATCATCAATAAATTTTACATTTAAATCATTAGACGGAACTACAAGTTGTTCTTAACACGATTCATTAACAGACAACATTTCATCGCTTAAGTAAAGTTTTGTGCAATTTGTGAAATTTTATTATTTGCATAGAACTCTATTACAGAAGTATGTTTTAACCTCTTGCTATTAGCTACTTGCCAGTGAAAGTTCATTCAAAATCGGTTCAGTTGTTTTAAATATTCTTGTAACAAAGAGAGTAACAAAAATTTTTGCAAATTATTTTTTAATACCACATCGTTTTCATTCTTATGAAACGAGCTTCTAGATACATTAGGAAAATGTATCAAAAACTTTCACATCAGCAGAAATTAACACGTTAAAAATCTCCCTCTACTATTCCACAACTTCGAGAAATAAGTCTCTTTTATACACAGGCTATCCAAAGTTACATTTCTCTAAAAATGTATGGTAAATAAATATTTAAAAAAAAACAAAGAGAAAAACGACAAATTAAGAATCTCCTTTAAAAATTATTAATAAAAATACATTCGTGACATACTCATTTAATGTAAAATGCTTGAATTAACTTAAAGTATTTTGACAAGCATTTATACAGTTTTTAATCCGATGCATCGTAGATGCAAATAGTGTTAATTTTAAATACATTTAAAAAGGAACACGAGAGCATTGAATATTACGGAATTGTGCAGCTGCTTCATTTTCATCCTTTTGTTGGCAATATTAACCAGAAGTGGAGCGTTGATATTATTACTATTGATGTTTCGAGTCATTTGGATGGTATAGTATTTAAAATCTCAGGATATACATATAACATTATAAAGTAACTGGATATTTTTGTTACTGGATATTTAAATAAACCGGAGTAGACCTTGAACCATATGTACTACTAAGGATTTTATAGTTAATAATCTTCAAAACACATTATTTAACTTATTAAATATATTTAAATAATTCCAAAGGTTTAGTTACAATGTATTAAATTTTTTTTAAACATAAATCTTTTTAGACAAAAAGAATCAAAAATATGGCATGCAACATAAAATAATGCTCTTGGTTATTCTGCCATGCTGTGAAAACGATATTTAAATCCATTTAAAATATGTTAACACTATTATCTGTTTTGTATTGTGTTATCAACCTAAATAATACTCATTGATTGCACGATACGTTGATTGTTTCAACAATAAAAGCACCGCTACCAAGCAATAAAATAATAATTATCTGAAATAAATTCATTTCACATTTTATAAACGCACTACTTAAGCGTTTTAGTTTTTGAATGACTGTGTATTGTGTGTTTTATGCATTATTAAATAACTTACAACGCACTTGCAGTTTACCTGAGAAATAATTACTATTGCATTCGAAATGCATTCATTGACAATGACAAGCGGATGCTGAGGGGATACCAATTTCTGCCTTTATTCAACGTTAACATACACTGCCGGCCAAAAGTTTGAGACCACTTTGTACACAGGTTATAATTTGCAAAATATTTTAAATCTGCGTA
>DWQX01003737.1:0-16830 GCA_018245475.1 Pharmacophagus antenor
AAAGAACCTCGCAAATGCTCATAACAACGCCTTGGTTAAGTATTAGAACATTGTAATATTCTATACCGGTTACACTCTTTTTCATTTTAATAATAGATAAATGACTCGGCATCCGTTAAAAGAGACATGTGGTTGCTGCAATTCCGGTATGGTACAGCTAGATATTTCACTAATTAAAAAGCGTCCAACATCTTCAATGACCACGCGTAAATCATCATCTTGAAAGAAAAGGAAAGAATAAATTTATGAATTTGTATTCATAAAATTGCTTCCCGAAATTTAAATACAATTTTTAAAACGAATGCAAATTATTTCACATTACACATCGACGTTTGCCCGCTAATTAGCAATACGGCAGAGTCCCTTTAAGGATTCAAAATATCATTTAAATTTTTCATTCGAAAATGGTCAAAGGCGATTAACGGAACATTTCGATCAAACTTAAAGCCGGAGATGAAGCTGGAAATATTTCAAACCGACCTGACTAGGTCATATCTCATAGTATCACCCTCAAAGTCAATCTGACAAAACGCCGTCGGACGTCCGACCCAACCGGATTCGATCGTAAATTAATTCGCCGATGCAAATTTCGAACACTCACCGCTTGGTCCTGCTAAGTTAAGCTTGATCCCAACTCTCGGTGATTGTAAAGCGGTCTCCGTTTGTTTGATTTGGACCTACTCCAGTACGTTTTAGTGTGCGATAAGTTTTAAATGCATTTACCAAAAGTTACACAGAGGGGAGGGAGCGGCGGTGTAACGAAAGCTACCAACTCGATTATACTTAATATTATCTGTACAATCACTTTTAATCGTCTTGTTTCAATCGCTGTCAGTACGCAAAGCGCTCTCCTCTGAAGCTGATGACAAAACTCAGGAGGGGTTTATCTTTTTGTTTTTGCGATCGCACTTAAGGAGTTTACATATACAGACTGTGTAACGTTTAAAAAGAGCTAATTCTTTCAAAACGTGTTCATCCTTTAGATAATCATGTATGCTTTTTTGCATTCAATTAGTTTTACAAAACATTGAAATTAATTCATGTATAAATTAGTTACTTGATTTGGCAATTTATTGCAGAAACGTATACACTGGTCTGATGGAGATCACAGTTTTAAAAAGATTATATGATGTATGCGGATTTAATATTTTTAAAATACATTAATTTATTTCAAGCAACAATAAAATACAATGCTCCTATAATTAGATTAAAAAAGTAAAGAAGATATGACTAAAAATAGAAGGACTCAAGATGTACATGCAGTTCAAACCATCAGCAAATATATTGAGGACACCATTGTTGTTCCCGTGATTATATAACTTTTGGCGCGGGGTGGAGGGGGGAGGAGGAGGTTACCTCCATTTAGTCACCCTTTTTACAATTTATACAACTGTTCTTACTCATTACATAAATTGTATAGATGATAAAATAAATAAAAAAGCTGTCAATATAAGACATTTTTTTTGTTCATAGAATAATTTAGAGAATAGTAAAACAGAACACTAATTTTATTGATATGTTCAAAGCAGTCTTCGAATTAACAATTTTATATTTTCCCTTTGCATGCATGTATTAAATCAGGTCTGTATATATATATATATATATATGACAATACAGAGATGATTCTAGAATAACTTGTGAAGCTGAGTAAACACGAATAACCCTATTTATTGCCAAACAAACATTAAAACTAGATTTTCGGAACCCGTAATTTTGACGGAACAATGGTCTTAAAAGTGTTGTATACCGATAGGCGTTCGCCTTTATTATTTATTTTTTTAAAGTGTCTGGCAACATTACTTCATGGTTTTTATGCAGAATATAAGAATATGTAGTAATTTACCGCAAGCAATAAAAATCATGAAAAAATATCCGTAAATTCAACACTAAAGACACTCTCAGTTTTGAGGATCCGGAAATGGCCCTACGGAAGAATATGATACTGAATATGGTATTGACATGTTTCTATATCTTTTAGCTTTATTTACAAATAAACCAATCGTAAGTTGTCCAACTCCCGATAGCTCTGTCCCATTACATCAAGCTACCTTTTACGGTTCGGTGCCACTGGAAAGGAAACAATTTAAAGTTGAAATTACATTCAACGAGCAACAAACATCCGACAGGGAACGACATTTACAATTCGTTAGTAGTTGACATTTCTTTGAAATCGTTTAAGTAATTTCAAGTCACTGTTACTATTACAATAGAAAATAGAAAACATTAAGACTTTGCTATTAATTTATCCTGAACAATATTTTTTATTTATCACATAGTTCTAAATTTGAAATAAAATGAACATGAAAATATTGCGTCACTATTTTATGTTACGTAATGTTACAATTTTATTTCAAGTAACATGCATACCGAAAATACTTTTTTCTTAATTGTAGCTTTAAAAAAAAAGCGTGAAGTTGAGCAAGAAACAATCATCAGGTTACGTATTTCACGACTACAAATGGCACAACCGCAAGCGCTATAACTAAACGGGAACGTCAACAAAGAAGTTCACGGGACATTGCAAAGAAAAGAATAGATAACTAAATTAATGAGAAAAATTTATTGATTGAAAGAAGACGGAGTAATGACGTCTAGACAAAAATTGGATTATGTGCATGACCCACAGTGTTCTAGCGACACCGCATAGTCCTGGCGAATCATCTTTTAAATTAAAAACACTATTATCAAATCGGATTACGGGTTGCGGGGCTATGATCTGTGCATATTACAGACGGACCCAGTAATATGCACCGATTTATGGTCACAACCGTTAAACTTACTAGTGTGAAACACCGCTATACACACAAGCGTCTTATATGTCCATCAAACATGACGTCGACACCGTATAGTGGTTTCAGAACTAATTACAAATGTAAATTAGCAGAACCGGGGCGGAAGGCGTCATTGCTTATTTGCATGCTTATAACTTGAAGATTGAAGGCAATCATTACACCTCTCTGAAAGTAGCAATGTTTAGATAAAACCCTAGCATTAAGATCCATGTATAAATAATTCTGTGTCACGTTTTCTTAAATATTATGTTTTGCTAAGTATTATTTTTAATTAAATTAACTAATATATTTTGCCCTTACCAAGCAATCTTTCTACCACTCCCCTTTCCGACTGGCAGAATATGCTTAAAAGACTTTAAGTCCTCCTAAGTTGTTCCAGTTATACAGAGGACAGAAAATTTTAAATTAATAATTCTACAAACGAATGGAGTTTGATGATTCATTTATATTTTTTTTATATTTATATAAAATTCTAATTCGCTAGGTGATCATATATCTGTAGTTAATTTAACACTATGTTATAACATGTAAGATATACAAAGCTATTAAAATTGTCAAAAGCATTCGGTGGCTTACCACAACAATTAATGCTCACTAACCGAGAACGGATATAATTAGCTATTGGCTCCAATTTATGAAATAGTTATATTTGAATTATCAAGTTCAAATCAAATCTCATTCGAGCTTAATCTCACTGTATCCTTGACGTAATGGTTTCTTTTCATGCGTTGTCATTACTACATGTATCTGTACATAAAAATCTTCAATATGTTAGTACTATATTGCTAATTTTAAAGCAATAAATTTTGTAGTTCGATAGTTCAACTCGTCATTGAATCTTAATTTCAATATATTCTGTCAGGCTTCAATAGTAACACCGACAGTGGATCGTAATTGCCGAGTACGATTGTCTCGATTTTAAATGATCATTCTAATTACTTCAGCCTTAATTAATGTTGCCTAAGCATTGGCCATGTTCAATATATGTCTGCCTAATTATGTATGCAGTGGGTGCATGGGCGCTAGCGGCTAAGAAGCTGCTGGTACATAGACAGACGCGGTGCTGAGGAGATACGCGCAGAATGTTGCGCGAGCCCACAGAACTGCGTCGCTGAACTCGGCCCTACTTCTGTCGGGCTGCTTCCACTGGGTCTGCGGATACAAGAAGCGGCCCCTTTATTTCAGATAGTGGTCGCTCCCGGCAGGTACTGACAGACTGAGAATCGGAAGTACCAGCCAGCTATAAGAGGCTGTCACACCCGTTTGAACAAATTGGAGTGGAGTTCTCCTGCCTGTGTCCCACTTGATAACTTGCTGTCCCTTGTATGGTAGGGAGCGTTGTGGTTGTGAGATTATAATGGGATAAAAAAGAAGACAACATCGCGCTGCTAATGAGTGAGGACGACAGCCGAAGAAAATTCTTAAAAACTTGCAGAAAAGTTATTGAAAACATAATAAAATATAACAAAATATGAAATGTAATTATATGGTAAAAGTAGAAAAATATGTGCAATATAAAAAATACAAATAAAACTAATAAAAATATATGATCCAACCATTTCTATTTATTTTTAAAGACAATTTGCGACCTTCTTGAATTCAATTTCACACGATGTTATGTGACAATCAGACCATAGATGATATAGAAAGCTTGCCGAGAAGTGGCTGTCATATGTACTTATTTTGGAAAATGAGTTTGCATTCAGGAGATCAGCGCCATAGTTGGTGATGAACTAAAGTTGAGATCAATAGATATCGATTCTAAAAGTGAACAAGCCAAATTAACCATAGTATCTCCATCTATCATACATGTTATTCTACTAATTAAAACTTATTTATCTATTACTTATGTTAAACATAAAACAAGCACCGAAACGCCTATGTCAAACGTTTGATTAGATTTGAATTTCAGTTAACAGATAAGAGGTGATTAATTAGTAACGAAAACCAAGTTCCGGCGGCAGTGTGCCCTATCAAAGCGCCTTAGGTGTCTATTTATATTACCTTACTGTAACTTAATATTTCGGGGCTGTATGGAAACATTACCCTTATGCATTTGTACACAAGTTTAGATTAAAAGATTTCCTTTAATGTATCATATAGACTATCTTCGAAAAAACGATCGGTCGATATATTATGTCATACTACTTACCTTCTATGATATCTAAATTCTACAGTTTCCCTTCGGTCTTTATTTGGCAGCAGAAGATGGTAGTTTTTACTTAACTTTACAATCTCAGGCAAAACAAAAAACCTAATGTATAAACACTTTTAATAATCTATACTCAGAAAGATCAAATTTATATCAATGAAATACTATTTTAAATTCTCTTAATAAAAATATATCGCTCGATTTTTCGCTAATCTCAAAACTCTTAAACGAATGGACCAATTAAGTTGTGTTTTCGATTGTGTTGAAAATTATCGCCGCTTACATTACATTTTATTAAACGCATCGATGACCCAGAAAAGTTAGAAAATGTTTCTATTTTCCTCGTAGTATGATATTATATAATTTATACATATAATAAAAGTATAACCTTGGCGAATCTGTACATGGCATGTTATTTCAAAATTTTAACTGAAATGCACCTACTTGAAGATATAGAAGCATAAACATTTTTTTTGTTTTTTTTTATTTCAATTTGTCTGTCTCTTTGACAGCGAATCACGTAAAAATTACTGAAAATATTTTCATGAAAATGATTGGCAAGTAGGTCGCTTATTTTATGGTACAACATTTAGAGTAATTGTTATATTGGAAAAATTAAGGGTTCCTACGGTAGAGTGGGTAAAAATACTTTCCTCATAATGAAATATCTCAAAAGTAGTAAAAAAATAAAAAGACTGTCTATGAATTTACTACGAGTTACTTTTAATGCCAGAAAAACAAAACGTTTATGCAAGTGCTCTGTTTAGTTTTTAAAATTATCACTAGATGGCGCTATCGAAAAACATTCGTTTTAATATTTTATAAAAGTAATGCAATGACAAAATCCTGGGAAATTATAATCGAATCAAAAAGGTAACACATTTCATTAATGTTAGGCAGTACGAAGTACAGAGGGACAGCCACTTATCAATAATAGCTAATTCTAACAGGTCAACAATTTTACGAAAAAATATTTTTCAATTTGACAGTAGTTTTATCACATTGGTTACTTCACAATAAAGAATTAAATAACAATCCTATCATTTGGTGTATTTAAAAACCAAAAACTTGAAAATTAGGCAAGTCGCACAAGTTTAATATCAACTTCGTAATTAGAACAATTTTTTACGGTCGGAATTATGATAAAAATAATAACAAAGAATCTTATCAAAGTACACAAACCTAAATCGAAAATGGATTAAAGTGGTAATGCTGAGAGGACAACGTCCGTAAGGGTCAGCTAGTGATTAACAAAAATGTGACTGTTGAAATTAATAGATAACAGTACACCACCAATTTGATACGTTTACAATTTAATATTATTTTACGAACGATCTTTATAAAGGGTCACTGAAGGTGAGATACAGTTGGATGGGTTTTACAAGGGTAGGCGAGGCAGCTGTTTTGTTTAATTACACTCCAATTTACATAAGGAGTTTAGGTAGAAAAACATTCATTATCATGGGTGGCCAAGCAAAATTATTTTAGAAATCCATCAGAACTCCGCGGGGAGCATATAAAATAATAAATCTCCATAACAGATGCTTGTATAAACATTTTTATTGTAAAAGAACTAAGTATCGCGATTGTAAAGGTCATAGCAATGAGTGGGCCTACCGTTCTATGTGTAAATTTTGTATGACGTGATAGACAATCACGTACCAACGAAGTTATACTCCATACACTAACAAACTCCTCAACAACCGCTATTGTTTCATTAAACTTTTACGTAACGTTTGATAATTTTATAGAAAATTTTAAACCTTATCTGGACTAAAGCTTATTGTAGCCAATTTTAACATTATTATCACCATTATCAATTGACGTTGGACGCTGGTGCCACTTAATTCTATGTTTATCTATGCTTATTCAATTGCTTGCCAATATTTAAATAATATTCCAAATATTTAAATGAAAATATAATGTAAAGACTGCAAAAGGCCGACTATGAGCATGGCAATAACACAGGAAAAAGGACCTTTTTATTTAAAAGTACTTTGGATCGTCTAACAGACTTATTCATTACTTTTGAGTAATTCTAACACGGAATTCTAAAGCGTTGTGTAGAATAATTATTTTACGAAATAATATGACCACCATAAATAGGAAGACGAAATTTTAAATTAATTAATGACCTCAAAAAATAGCAATCGTTACTATTTTTTTACTTTTATTGTTGATAGTTTTTTAATTTTTTTGGGACGATCTTTAAGCATTCATAATAAAATTAATATATTTCGGGGTATATTTTCCCAAACAAAAAGATTTAAGCACAATGAGACTGCAGAAATAAGAAAAGTTTGAAGCTTAATATTTGATGGCTGGTCCCTAACTGAAAAAAGTTTTACTTTAACCTACTCCGTATATTAATTTTGTAGTTAAAGTTTGTCGAAAGAAAATTATAAGTTTATTAACTAACACCGCAGTTTTCTTTTTAATATTGTCTTATTTGAGGAATAGTTTGATTAGAATTTTAATTTCAGATGTTTACTAACCTTAAATCCTTTCAATTTTGAACTTGATAATGAAGGTCTAAGATAAATTTAGTATATCAATGTAGTAATTTAAATCAAATAATTCTCAGGCTACAATACAAAACAACAATGGCTATAACACTCGTACAAAGTCAGAGAATAGGCAATTGATTCGTGAAACTCTTCGTAAATCGTCAAATCGCAATGTTTAAAGAAAGTACAGCGCTCATTTACTTAGTATCCTGCAAATAGAACTACTGGATTTTCATATAGACACCCCTATATCTAACGTTTGCATAGATTTATTAAGGTAGCGCTGCATAATCGTCGTGTAATTTGCGATATGTTTCCTGCATATAACTAATAATGAAGAAATAGATAGCATTTTTAAAATTTTCATTTTATAGCTACCGTCCCCTACTGTTAGGGCCCTGTTTAATTGCGGGTATCTCCTCTATACTTGTCTTATTTTCTTGTCTATGACGTTCGGATACATAGTCATTACCGATATCTGATAATATAAATGAACTAAATCACAATTAATCTTAATATCATCTCATTAATATACACTTGGGGCCACCTATTAGGACAAGTATACAATAAACGAAAGTTTTATTATTTTCTGTATCTTTGACATAAAATAATTGTATGTAGAGGTTTTTATTTTTTATTTAAATTATTTTCAATTTATATGATAATTAGGACATATAGTTGTGGTGTGGTAAATATTGTGTGTATTTGTGTTAACAAATATTTACGTACGTATACGTGTAGAACTTATATACAATAGTTGTATTTATTGTTATTAACCTGATATACGAATACTATTAGTACACCCGTTTAAAACAAAAAAATATTTTAAGTAAGTTATTTTTTATAACTTTTCATCAAATTTATGCATAACAATTTATATTTGCACTATCCCCTACAGTAAAAATTAAAAAAGTTGTCTTGGCGCAAAATGTGTCGAGGGAGTAAAAGCTAAGTCGTGTTAACTTCCTCAATTCTACTTCAAGTGAAATTAAAATGGGAGGGCCGGTTAAACCTTTTTAAATCTTCTAATGTCTTCAATATTATAATGGCCTGGTTATATATACACATATATAATGAAGCCATTATTGAAAATTATGGGTAAAGATGGCTTCTTAAGAGAATCTTAATGACTTTCAAAAGACTAGGTCACTATTTTTAAGAAAACACATATTAATATCATTTTGTGACCAATGCAACCAGAATAAATATTTCAATGAAAACTAACGTACATGCAGATTTTTTTTAATTTTTAAAATTTTGTTACCAAAATTTCAAATAAATACATTCCACATACTTTCAAGTATATGTGTCGACCGGTCTGTGTTGCCTACCAAATTTAAATTTCCCATTTTGCCGGAATTTTGAAAACAAGGCGTAAAAGTTAACTTAAAACGGTCATGTTTTATTCTCGAGGCCACGTTGTATACTCATAATTATGTTGTTTTACTATAAAATCTATTCTGATAGCGAGAGGGATTTTTTTTTTCAAAAAAGCGGAAATTTTTAGCCAGGTCAAGGGGAATAGTTCCCTGAACGATTGGCAACATTGCAACCAATAGATATGTGCCTGGACACATGTAGTAAACAGAAACTTTAATATCGATTGTAAATATTTTTACAACGATTTAAAAAAGTCTAAAAGTATTATTATAGTACCAAAAATGTATATTTCTACTGAATTACATCATAATACTATTAAATAATTGGTCCTAGAAATTATATAAAATTTGTGTAAAAAGTTATAAATTTAATTTCCGTTTGTATTGTTTCGATACCAATATTAAAAACCGGTTCTAGAATCCGCCCTCACTAAACAGAGGTATAAATACGAAAAAATCAATAAATCTCATTAGTCTAACCTAACGGAACTTAGTCTGAACAAAAGAGAAATTAGAAAATAAAAATATTTACTTAATTTAAATTGTACTGTTTGGTCATTGTCACCAGTCGGCAACAGCTTACAGTGAACACAACACTCATCATAATTTTTTACTGTAGACAAAATCTAAACACCGATGAAAGCGTAATTATCTGAAAAATATAACAACGAAGAGTATCAAGAAGACATCTTTGCTGGTATAGAAAAAGGACTCCGAAATACAATGCCTGAACACCTATGGCATAAACATATCACAACAGCTCCATAGTTCTCAAGATCCTCTATACTTGTGCCCGCCTTAAAGTCAAAGCTAGTTCACAAAAAGGAAAAATTTCGAGAATATCCAGTCAAGAAATACAATTAAACCAAAGTACGTGTGCAAGTGTTGAGCTGGAGTTTTATTATGTAGGAATCTGAAAAAAAAGTGCATACACTTCTATTACGGATATTGCTGAAATATGGGATGGCATTGAATCAATAGAAATGGATTGATTTGAAAGAGAATGCGCAGAATAAGTCCGAAACAACAAAAATCAATGAACATTCAAAAGGGGATCCATTGTGAGCTATTGTATTATATGTTGACACAAATATTTTTGCATGAACTGAGTTTTTTAAAAAAAAATGTTGAATTTGCATATCAATAGTTATAGTGAAGAGCCAATTTTGATGATTCCATTTCATGTGACTAATGAATTAGATGGACTGTAGGCTAACAAGAATATGAATAACTCTTTATCCAATAGAGCTAAGTATGGTATGGATCTACTATACAACTCACATTTGTGATTGACAATCAAAAGGCAGTTCTATTGATGCCTATACACATAACTATCATTGTGAAGTCACTAATCATGAGATCCTGAACTGTCTGCAACAAGCTGAATGATGGAAACCCACAATTGTTGTCTTTTTCATTTAAAAACTGCTAAGGAGACAGCACATACCACTGCAAGCAGCTATACCCATACACACCCCGGCCTCCATTTTGTTTTCAACAAAAGGTTCAATAGATAAGTACCCATTCTTGACTAAACAATTGGTACAATGAAATACATTTATTTCTTAAAGACTTTAAGCAGCTTATTGCGATTTGTATGACTTTCTATTCTATTTATTTTGTGTATGTATGTGGTAACTTCATAACAATGCAACATAAAGAATTAAAACTTCTAATTAATATTTTTACACTATATTTCAGGATATATAACCATTATATATACTGTTTGTGATAAATTATGTTTTCTATTTTGGTGATTATAATTTCTTAACAAATGTATATTTATATTGATGTTAATAATGTACTTTATCTTTGTGCCATATTTCAAAAAAATAGTTAAAAATTGTCATTTCCCTTTAACATAGTCCCATCTTTAAGTCTAGGAGTATGTAGGAGTGATATTTCTGCATTGATGCTAGGATTAACCAAAAAGAGAATGCACTTCTTTGACTGATGGGACAGCTTGTCTTTAACGTCCAAATTTGTATATATTACATATCTTTGTGTATTTTCTTTTTCAATCTAGACTGTTTTCTATCTTTTTTGGTATGGTTTATTATTCCTGTCATTGGACACAAGATCCCAGATTTTCAACATTCAATTTGCTGCAGATGACAGTTCATGATGTCGTCATCAGAAATATAACAGAGATGGTTATGTAAAATTGCATCAGAAACTGCTTCTTTTAATGTCATTAATGTAGTTGTATTTGAGATTCATAGCATACTTGGGTCTATAGTATAAGGAATTATTCATATTGTTGTTATCATTTAGTGCTATCTAATACATTTTTCACGAGCAATGGAATCTGCACAGTTGACTATTGACTTTATCTTTTGTTATACAAATTCAATACATTCTTTGAGAAACAGTTGATCTATAAATGTTTTGTCAACACCTAATACATTAGCTTCTAATGTGTCCACTTTCCAATGTTCAATAATTATTGGTGTTCCTGACTTCTGTGAATACTCCCTCACGTGGTCCATTTCCATTAAAAGGCATTCCGTATGTATCAATATTAACAATAGCAGCATCTTCACTTGGTTCAGATGCCTAGCTATTGAACTATAACTTAACATGTACATACATTCTTTGGCTGAACTATATTTCCTATGTTCTTGAGGCATTCTCATTTTTTTGTGCTAGCTTTGGCATTACGGCAGATACAAGCTTAGAGGTTCTTCAGAACTATGGATATATTGTGATAAGCTTATTACATGGGTCTTCAGGCATTTTATTGCGGATCCCTTGCTCCATATCATCCAAGGTGTGTTATTGTTACCCTCTGTCGGTATTTTCTTTAGGTAATAACCCTTTATGGATGCTAAGATTTTCTGTGCGGTGAAAAATTGTGATTAGTATTATGTTTACTGTAAGCTGTAGCCGAGTGGTGATTATGATCCAACAGTATATTTTGAATCAAGTTAATTTTTTTTAATTTTTCATTTCTTCTTTGTTTAGGCTAAGTTCGATTAGGTTAGACTGGGGTGCCACAGTCAGAAAACCTCCTCGTGTTCCTGACTGTTGTGGTTCTTCACGATACTTGTATCTGGTTGAAAAACAACATTGGGACGGTGCACCCTGGGCACTAGTGATAATTACATTGTGGCTAGTGGCTAATGTTCTGACAAAAAAAAATTACACTAGCCATCAAAATCATTTTACGTGTGGTCTAGGCAAATTTTTATAAAAAATATTATCATTCTAGAAATTTACAAGCTTTCTTTTAAAAAAATACATTATTTTTATGCCAATAGTATATACAAAAATTTTGTTGTGATTTTAATGTAAACTTGTTATAACTACATTAATGTATTAGTTAAAAAATTCATCGCAATTTTTATTTTATGACTGTTTTGGTGTTTGATTTAAAGTTGTATCAATAATTAATATTAAAAAAGAAACTCGTCATTCATAAACTTTTCTAAGTTAAGTTGTTAAGTGTAATATCCTTTTATAGTTTGTGAATTCTTTACTATATTAGCAAATTGTTTTGTTAAGAATTATAATTCGTTTTAGTAAAATTTATGTAACAATATATTGTATAAATTCATGTCCAGTTTGAGTATGTCTCATTTAGTTTAAGAATATAATTGTATGGAACAAATTGAATTGAAAATCAAAATTATCTGTGAAATGTCTCTAGTATATTAGTGTTCATAGTTACATTTTCTGTTACTAAGTCTAAAATAAAACAAATTTAACACAACTTTGTTTTTATTTAAACATTTTTTTTTTGCTATGGATGTTTAGATCTCCAATAGACTTCAGATAGTTTCGTTTTATTTATTGACAAGCATTATATACCATATAACAACCCGACTGTACGCCATCAAACTTTCTATTTTCAAAATTTATGGAACTATTCACGTTAAATCTTCATTTGAGTCAAAATAAAATGGTTCTTACATTAGTTCATTACCTTATACGTTTGATACGTTTAATTCTTCTACGGAAAGAACGCCGGCATGTTCTCGTGTCACGTATATTCGGGATTTACTATAGTATAGTTTTTATTTCTATTAACAACCTCAACATATGTTATTTCAAATTTAGACGTTTTTTATTGGATGATAAGGTGGATAGTGTCATAAAATTAATTTTAATAATTTAAAATATATATTACAAAACAATATTATCTAACCATAAAATTAAATTATTATAAGGCATTTATTACAAGTTAAAAAAATAACTATCAACCAATTTCAAATTTTAGCGTATCTCTATTCTCCATCATACACGATTTAAAATCGGCTAAACAACTTTCAGCGTTATTAATGAATATAATTGGATTTTATCAAAAAGTAATGTACAAAATTCAACTTATTAAATCTAGTAAGCCTAAGTAATGTGTCAGTCAGTATGCCATATATGGAAATTATCAATCATAAATTTTAAGTTTTTGGATTGTACAAGACTTAATAGTGATTTTTAATATTACGCTAGAAAATATATAGTAATATCATCAGGTGAACATCTTTGAATTCTTCTTGTCGTCCAATATTCTAAAACAAAGAGCATTAAGAAAATTATGCGTAAATAATTGTCAATCAATATTTGCTTTCAACAGAGCATTAAATCAATTTTAATGATGCTGTTTATGAAAATTATCACGGTCGAAACTACGTCGAGAACATTGTGTGAAATAAACAGTGCGTTTTGCCGCGTGAGTCACGTGTCGACGAGAGTCGGAGCCATGAATAAACAATGTATCATTGGGAATTATTCGCAATGCGCCAGAACAAAAAGGATTCGTCTGGATCTTTCAAGAAATGGCGGCGGACAGCTCAATCAATACGCGTTCATCTGCGACGCGACCTCCGACGCCATTTTGCGATTGATATTATTTTATATTTATGTTTCGAGGCGATATTATTTTATAAGGGATTGACTATTAGTTTTAGACTTGTACTAAATTAAGAATCAGTTTACTAATGTTTTTATTGTTATACATTAGTTAGTTCAGAAGTGATCACTATATATCAAATCATTTCGACCAAATCGCAACTAGGCATTATGAAATGTTAGCTTATTAGGGCTTTTTAGGCTTATTATTATAATGTTTGTTAAAATTGTATATTAGAGCTTAAATTAAGCTTACTAATAATTTTGTGTTAAGAAGCAAATTTATTTTTCTCTACTCCATTTGTGTACATTGACTTTGGCATGGAATCATTGGTACTCCGATTGAAGCAACGTTTTATAAAGAAAAAGATTTATTAAAACGTATTTAAATTGTAGAAGACGATCAAAAGTATATGACATTTTTTAGATCAATGCACACAACTTTATTTAAATGTTACTAACGCTTATATTTTGTTTATAAAAAAATTATTGTACAAAAATGTGTTGCTTTTAGAAGCAATAAAATACAGATGAAATAAACATTAGCAGTTCAGGGTCTGGTGGGATAAATAACTGATACAATCATATTTTGATCACACACAGTAAAAAGTTTTATGTAGTCTTTTAATACTGCAGACAATTTCTAATAAAAAGAAATCATGTTTTTCTCTCTTTTTCGCATTAGAACTACGAAACATATTTTTCATGTAATATTGTAACAAAGTTTTTTTACCTATGGATCCGAAATATATAACGCAATTTAAAATTTTATATAAATAAAATTCAAAGTCTGACTTATTCACTGACTGACTGATCTGTATATCAACGCCTTGTCCAAACTACCGGTGTGTTAGAGACATGAAATTTGGAGGATGTGTTCTTTGTGATGTATAGGTGTCCATTAGGAAGGGTTTTTTTAAATTCTCCCTTGTTAGTCGGTAAACTCGAGAGTGAGTACACATACTGAAGAGGTATTATTCTTAATATTAAATATATGAAATTACCTGATCCAGGTAAACATATAGTTTTATATAATTTGCAATCAATCACTAAAAAACAGGCGAGAACTTTAGAAACTGGGCAAGAGTAATAAAATAATTAAAAAAAAACAAATTTCCTTACGTCATTTTCTGTCAGTCTTTGTGTCTTTAATTGCTTTTAAACATTGTTTTAAAAATGAGTGTAACCTCTTTTATAAAGCTGCAGACGTTATCCATCCATTCACAAAAATATGGATAGTGAATAAATAAAAAAGAGTTTATAGTTTTATTAAAATTTTACTTCAGTGAAAGACGTCTTGACATATCTTAACGCAATCACGATTGGTTGAAAATCTATTGGAGTTGCCCCCGCAACCGCTGTAGGCGAAACCTCTGCACCTCTTCGTGCTCATATCGAAATACCACCTGTGTGAAAAAAAAAACCTACAAGTTATGGTACTGATCGTCTAGTCGTTAGTTCATTAGTTGTCTTCTCTCCTTGACACGATTATATAATGATCACAAAAACGTTTCTACAGCTTCAGTTTGTTTGAAATTAACTGCGTTGATGACGTCAACATGAGTATTAATATTAGTTTCGATTTAGGCATCCGGCCGCTTTGCTATTTGTCAAAAATATTTGGTAAATTCTTTTTTTTTTATAGGAAGAGTAGTGCGAGGGATTCACCTGATGGAAAGGGATCACCGTTGCACATAGACAGACGTGACACTCGGGGAGTTACAACTGCGTTACCGACCTTTAAGGAAAGAGTACGCTCTTTTCTTGAAGGCTCCTAAGTTGTATTGGTCCGGAAATGCCGCTGGCGACTTCTTCTATTCATGTGCATTATATCTCATTAAACACAAATCAATTTTCATAGCACTAGACTTGGGTTTTTTAACGGTAATGGGCTAACACCTGGCCTCGATTTCACGTAATATTGTAATAATGAGGCCATAAATGGTGAAACATGTTCGCCCAGAATAGAGTCTGGCTCTCACATGTATGACTGTCGGAACGCAGCAATGCTGTTAAGACGTCAGATTGATATTGAGGGTTTGAAAAACCCTACCACTATCCAGACTCCACTACTGTGGCTTGAAAATCAGACCCGGGACCTTGGCGTTACCAGGCAAGCGGGTATACAATAGCGCCACGGAACTATCATAGTTTAAGTTTTCGCCAATAAACTGTTATGCGTTAGTGCAAACTTAAGATGCATATAACAAAACTAAAATTATCAAGAATTTTTATTTACAATTACACGTATGTCAAATACATACGTCTCAATTTCGTGAAGGTTTGCATTTTGCCTTAAATTTTACATACAGTCCAGCTGTAGACGTTTACGACACACGCCTTAACACCGCCCGAGAGTGTGGCTTTTGCAAATATTTTCAAATAAATATAAACTTGCATCGGTGATAGGTATCGTTTCACTTATCTGTGCCCGAGACATTCGCGCGATCATAAAAATGAGGCGCTCATACAATAATACCCTTTGCTTATTTTCAATGCTTTAATGCAATGTTGATTCTAGTAATGAGGTAAAGGATAAAATCACAACATAATTCATCAATAGGATTTTGATTTTATTGTGATGACTAGAGATAACATATTTTTAATAAATCATCATCATCATAATTATCAGCCTATTTCGGTCCACTGCTGGACATAGGCCTTCCCCGATGCCTTCCAACATAAGCGGTCCTCTGCTTGCCTCATCCAGTCGCTTCCCGCCGTCCTAACTAAATCGTCAGTCCATCTGTTGGGATGGCACTCTGCACCCCTCCGTCATATGCGCTGCCTCCTCTCCGAGACTACTTATGAATTAATAAATACTTGTACATATATAAACAATAGGAGTAGGTCACGTTCCACAAAGTTTTTTAGTATAACACACACAGTGCCTTAGTTTTCTACAATGGCGACATACCATCCGGCGAGAGCAGTTAACACATATGATCTGAGACTAGATAATAACGGATTTTTTTTTATTTATATCACTTACATAGGATGGTAGCTGTTGCATAGTCCGAAATCTGGTTGTAATCTGCAGAACACTTGATTTGAGACTTGATAGTCGATAATTTCCATACCAGACACTGCAAATGATCAATAAAATCTGATTATAATCTTTTTTTAAATATGTATATATATATATATATATA
>DWQX01003738.1:0-16830 GCA_018245475.1 Pharmacophagus antenor
ATAAATAATTTGTAGAGCACTAACTTTTGGAGTTTTATTCAATATTGTAATTTTTTCAAGGTGGTCTCAAACTTTAGGCCGGCAGTGTATAAACGCAAAGAAGGCCTTTCCCCCTTTCTTTTTTATAGTAAAAGTAGGCAAATGAGCGACCGGTTCACGTGATGAAAAAATCGAAGACAGACACTACATTCGGAAAGTCGCATCTGCGTTAGCAACCTCTAAGTTGTTTACCTTTCAAGACGATTTTTTAATTTGATATTATAAAAACTTTCGTGTTCGAGTAGACTGAGTAAGTACAATGTAACCGAATTACGGTAGGAGTTGATGTAATTAAAGGACTTAGTTTACGTTTTCCTAGAACACAATAAGACGACGTGGTATCGCTGTAAACCAATGTAACCTGATTGAATGCATTTAGTGTGGTGAAAGATCCACTAGTACGTATGGTGTATCAGGAGTCTTGAAAGGGTCCAAAAGTGAACATTGAATGCAAGCTACAAGACCGAGGTTGTTAAAAACTTTTACGTAATCATTTGCTGAAATTAATAGGAGCTATTGTAAAACTCATATTGTTCGTTTCGGATTTTTTCTTTATTAGAGTAACTCAAACAAATAAAAACTATATATAACTTATTCATTAATAAACTTGTCAATTATTTTACCTAATGCTTAATCACTAGGTTGCCCAACACTGGAGACAATGTCTGATACTATAATTAGCAATAGGAACATAAGTTAAATGAACAGAAGCAAAGAGACGATATAATAATAATTATGAGTAAATATTATAATTTCATAATGTTTTAATACCATAAGTCCTTGTTCCAAATAACCCGTCCGAAATTGCACGACTAGGTCCAGAGCGAAAACCAAATCTCCGATGCCGTCGCAGGCTACCCAAAAATTGTGCAGCATTATCTGATATTGAAATTTAATGTGATTTAATTATTTTTTGTGATATCGCAATAAAAAACAAAAAAAATCCAAAATATGAAAGCACTTTTGGACATAAACAAAAAATATCTAAATAATTAACCTAAAAATTGTACATATTTAGACAAGTTATAGTAACATTTGAATTGAATAGACAAACTTACAATTTCTTCATTAATTAGGCTTATTTTGTGTAATCATTTTAAATTGAAGAGTAAAAATGATTATATAATTTTCAATCTATGTCAGTTAAGAACACATCTTTTATTCAAAAGTATTGACAAGTTAATTGGGTTGTTCTGTACTACGAAGGTATCTTTTTAGGTAAAGTACTTTAAGGTAACAATTTAAATGTAACGGTCAACTTCTATTTACTTTACAAGATGTATTTGTATGGAAAGAAATATTGTCGATAAAGATGATATAATTTTATTTAACTTTAATTTTTTTTTTAACATACGAAAAAGAAAGAAAGATCGCGTCTATGGTAATTACGAATTAACATTCCGACTTAAGCAAATTAAGTTTTCTGTGTACATACCTGTAGTTCAGGAAAGCTCTGTCTAACAATAAGAGTCCACAAATTGTACAGCACGCAGAGGGTTATAAGCCAAAGCCAGTAGAAGTAGAAATTTTCATCGGGGTTAACAACAGTTGGAGGCACTCTAACTTTGCGACGCCTTTGACGATTGGTAGACCTGTGCTCACCGGTTGCTCCTTCGGAACCCGTATCTTCCACCTGATAGATATTTTAAGGATATCAATATTACAATCAACATTATCACTTAATTTCAGCTGAAATTGTGGTTTAGTACAAAAAAACAATAAAAATTAAAAATCATATGTATTTCAGTTAGATTTTTATTTATTATACCTATTTTATTGAAAATTGCATTTACTGAATACGTAATAAACCACAGTTTACAACTAATCTATTTTTACTATTTACAAACTATAAAATAATAATAATAATAGAACAGAGTAATTTGGTCGCGCCAACTTCTAAGAAGTCCATCTTAACCTACAAATTTTAGCACTGGCTTGAGTGAAGTGTACCTCTTTTTATATCTTACCGTGTGATGGGGCTGACATAGCCATAAATGGCATTGAGTACCTAATGATTAAATAAATTAAAAGATTATAGTTATTTTATATAAACAAAAGTGTTTTTTATTTGACATTATTTATAAATTAATCTATAGGAAAGTATTTCCTTTTGAATTATCGGCAATGAGCTAATACTTAACCTCTAGTTCATATGATATTAATTAACAATGAGGTGGTAGCTGGAAAAACGTGTTCGCTTAAAATACCCTTACTCTCACAAGTACGAATACGTCTACGGAAACACATGTATACATTGAGACTGAGTTTGGTAGGTAAGGCGGCTATGAAAAAACCCTGCTTCCAATTGTGTAACTTTATTAGCCAAAGGAATTCTTGCTAGAGAGGCTTATTGGAAATATATCCTGTCATTTCGGATAAGTAAACTTCAAAGGAAATAATTAAACTTATTTGCCGCAGGAGATTAGTAATTGTGCTGCGTCTGATACTATTAATGTATCTTACAGATAAGAAGTCTGCAGTTACATATTATTATTTTATTTTTATTTACCCGAATGTGTATATATTATATTTTTACATTATATATTGATTCCATCTGATGGTAAGTGTAGATGTAGTTTGTGACGATAATCGCTTTATTGCCTAAAAAATATATATGCGATATTTTTTCAAACATACTCTAAGTGAGAAATATCTTAAAATTTTTAATTATTTACATCATAAATGGGATAATAAATATTAGTTATCTCATGTATACTATTAAAAAAATATCTGAAAAAGGTAAAGATTTACTCACCGTTTCTTGTGTTTCCGGTATCTGGCGTGTTGAAAACCTCTTGAGAAAAGAATCTTCTCTCTTAAGCGTAGGCTTCTTATGTATGGCAGAGCTTAGCTGCACAGTGGTCCTCAATTTCATCCATCTCTGATTAGACTTTGTTCTGTATCATTAGTAAGTAATTAGTAATTAGCGCCAATTTTTAGGGATTGTTTGAGGCAATTGATTGAGGCGGATTGAAAGTACTAAGCAAATTCATCATGCGCCTAGAAAGTTAGTTTCTGCACACAAGTAGAAATTTATTATAGAATTATACGTTAATGTATTTTCATAGAAATTGAAGTACAAGTTATATGAAGTAGATCGTAAAGGGGAATTTGTTTAATTCCATTAGAGTTGCTAAATAAACTCGAAAATTCAAATAATACATTTGTAGGGATGTTAAAAACCAATTAGTATAGCATTCATAAGAACTTTCTATTATCAGTACTCTGTGCTTTTGACATATTCTATGCTGACGGCACTTGACTTATGCGTGCAAAACAAATAAATCTACCTTTTGACATGCGACATCCCATTATTCACACAATATAAACAAAACATAATTCCAATAATAAAAGTATGAAAAGTATATTTTTGTAGAGTAAGATCAGTGAGCCTTCTAAATAATCACGTAGCTAAACACTAAATGTACTAAATTGAATCTAAGTTATTTAGGAGAGTAAACGCTAAGTTTAGAACTATCGAAAAAACGTCCAAATGCAATGAAACAATTAAAAACATTGAATAAGAATTAGTAAGAGTTTCGATATTCAAAGAAGAAAAGTATATATAGACACTCCAAGATAAACTAGTATAGACACAATATTCACAAGTATACACACAAAAATCCAGTTAGTTACCATTCTCGAATTCCTATACACAGACGAAGATATGAATAGCACATTAGTGGAAAATCATAAACATACAATGATATATATAAAGTATCAAACATTCGACAACGATGCGGCTTTACCGTTGTCACGCCTTGATCGAACCTTTTTATTTTCCTGAGTGCCTGGTAGTATGCCATAACAGCTTGGACGTGCCTCCATTTATGGCCTCTTTTGTCTGAGTCTGATCCTGGCCTCTCAGAGTCCTGGACGGACTTGCGAGAGCTTGACGAGCTCGATGCAATGATCGGTCGCCTATAAAGGTAATATTGTGGTAATAAGCCTAAAGGGTGTTACTCCAAGCAAGTAGTGTACAGTGTATGAAGAAGATTCGAAAGGATATCACCGTGAGATTAAGAACTGTTCTTTGTTAAATAAATCTATTCTAATTATTTATACGATTTCACATAAAACGGAATTGTATATCCCAATACGGAAGTAAAGAAAGAATTAAGAAAATGAAATGAAATATAAATTCAAAGTACAAATTATCAAAACAATTTCAATAAACTTATACCAGTGAACTTCCTTAATACAATTACCGAATTAACTATTAATTTTAAGACACTGACTTGATATATCCAATTAAAACATTTATTGAACAAAGTCGAATTCTTAGAACTCACAATTTCGTCGTCCGTTGTCAGACTTCACAAAAATAAAAACATGCATTTTAATTAATTACAGCAGGTGACTAGTTTTGTTCGCGGACAGTACATTAGGTGTTTTTGTTTTAGCATTATCGTGACGTCTATACACGTCCAGCTGTGCAGGGTCGTGGGATACTAACTCTTACAATTGACTATGCTTTATGTTACACTATTTGCACATAAGTTCTTGTGAAGGCTTTCATTAATTCCGATTACGTAACAGTATTATGATTTCCATCAATATGGTTAGCACTTTACACATGTTGGAAATCTTTGAAGCCAAACTCAAAATTTCTCGTGAATGTGATACCCATATCATGCGGTGACACGTCTACGCATACGTATCCTGTGTATTGTTTTTAAGGATCGTGCTCATCCGCAGGGTCGCAGCTAAGCTTCTCCAAAGCAATAGATGCCAATGAATAGCCACTTACATATCATCTGGCCGAGCGTTAGGTGTGAATGATGACAACTTGCTCATCAACCTATATGGATTTGGAAAATGGTGGCTTAGTTACGTTCCTGTTTTTAATTAACATTGTTTAAATTAAACGTCGGCAGCCCATATGGTGCCGATGGACGCGGTATATCCTAATATTACTTCTACATATGAATAAGGCATGCAAAGCGAATACAGCATTACGATCGTAATGTGTATAAATTTATAACGATAAAGGTTTTATTAATGAAACGATCTTACGATAAAGTTAATATTTTATCGTTGAGAAGCCATATCTTACATACGAGAACGTCTGATTGCTTGAGGCGGGCCTGAATTGGAACAAGGATCTTACACCGCCTTACATTTCCCAAGTATTTTCATTTCGAGATATTCATCTTATATTTTAGTTAAATACAAAAACAATTACCGGAAATTCTCACATATTGTTCCGATGTAGTAACTTCATTTTAAGACTTATCGAATATTAATAAAAATTTCAATAATTGTGAATAAGTAATATCAGATTATTAAAATTTTAAATATTATTACCGCATTTGAGGATTATTTTTCATTTTTATATTTCTTTACCGTTACATATAGTATAAAATACCGTATAACACTATCGTATAATACCGTAAGCTTCATTTACTATTGTTCAATGTATCCATAAAAATCAAATCGACGCCCAAAATTGTTGGTGAAAACGCTATCGTATTTCATTGACACACAATACTTTGTTTACAGAAAAATATAGATAAATAGAAATTTTGATAGCCTATAAAAATTAAATCAAACTAACAATGAAATAATTGAAAAAGTTCATAGAATACATAAATGTGATTGATATATGATTTATTTCGCTTTTGATTATCATTCACGAAATACTTTCTAACAAATTTGAACAGATTACAGTTTTATACTGCAACCGGTTACATTTTTATAATGCTCTTAAAAAAATACATAAATTTCCTATAAATTTCTTAGTCACAAATTTTACTCATGAAACTTGTAGCAACACATAACAAGCTTAGGTAACTCTCCCCCACTTTTAACAAAATCTAGAAACACTACATAACTATTTTCTTTGTATTTATATAATAAAGTAGATGTAAAACTATATGGTGCACCGTTGCTATGGCAACGTGACTTGGTATTAATAAAGTCTAAAAATAAAATTATATGTAACGAAACACTTAAATTTATACATCGATGTTGGAACACCTTGGTGGGTGGGTGCATATGGATTTTTTGTTCTATTTTAAAAGGATTTAATTAAATTGTTCTTTTTGGATTTAACGCTAGGGAGAAACGTGTGGTGGCTTTTTTTTCTGGAAGTTTTGCCACCATAAACTTCTTGCAATGGATTCTACTTAAATTTTTTATCTTTATTTTGTTTAATAATTACTTATATCTCCATTGCCGAAATTAGTCTATAGTGAAGGCCGTTTCTCATTTATGTAAAATTCTTTAATCATTACATAGATTTTATAAAAGAATTTAAAAATATTTTGAAATTATTTAAAAAAAATAATTAATTAGACATTAAGTTTACTAATGTAGTGGTGAGAGTCTAGGGATATAACAAGCCGCCTCAAGCTCGTCCATTCATTCGACGTCGGGCGGTCGAACATGTAACATCTGAGGATGCCACGTGTAGTCGCGAAACGCGTTGATATTGTATTTAGGTCATAGTATTTGCTATTAAACAAAGCAGAAATTAGCAAATTAATTTTGTTTTATTTAACATATTGATTTATATTGGTAATATAATAAACAGTGCCAAATTTGTACTTGAAGTTGTAAATATTACAGCAATTTTTCTTTTTAATAACATAGTCTAGCGGCTGACTGCGATCCCACTTGATTATAAGTGAATATGTAGTCTGTAATTGTTAATCGCACTAGTCTAGGAGAATCCTAATTCTTATTTTTAAGATCTCTTCTTAATTTTATTTGCAAATATCAATAAATTAATTCTTAACTGCGCAATTTTCGATGTTTTAAATCATGCTGTTTCGTTCAAACATAGTTGTGCTGGTATAGTGATTATCAGTATAAAATAAAGAATGGATTAAAATCTGTGTGTATTCTATGTACAATTCGTGACTTGTGCTCAAATGTTTTTTATAAAGTGCATAATGTTTCTTTATTGTACACACCTTTAATTGTATATGCTTTAATAGTATTCTTTGAATGTTTTTATATTCACCACCTGAAACACTTTTACAGATTAAGTGCTTGGAAGATTTGAAGCGTGTAGGTTAAGTTTATACGTAAACACTACGGTCTATGTAAACTGTTATTAGACTAATCTTTTCTAATTTTAACTATAATATCATTTAAAATTTTTAGTCCTAATGTGTTTATGTATTATGTGCTGTAGACGTAAATAGTTTTCAATTATCGTAGATGAATATTGGGTATTAATAAACCACTTATATTCGTGACCTTTTGGTCTAGAATATGTTATGACTTCAATGCTACGTGGTGTCCTACTATCCAAAAATAAAACGATCGATAAACTTGGAAGACTAAAGACTTTCTTTAATCACGTTATCTATTATGTTCAGGTGTTTTGATGTTTACATATAGGTAGATTCCTTTCTGTATAAATAGAGTAAATTTTGATACACGATATTTCCCCCAAAATGCAACGTGACAAATTTTGTGGTACACGATATTTGAATAAAAAAGATACTTATCGAATTAAGAAACGTCATGTTTTCGTTGTAATTCAGTTAGACATAAAAAAATCAGGAAATTTTCCGTAAACGTTCACAGAAATCTTAGTTTTTATATTTGCAACTACTTACTATTTAATTACTTTCATTTTCTAATAATAGTAAATCAATATAACGTAAATAAATATTTATTTTATTTATTTTTTACAACTTGGTTGCAGAAATATTCGTCTGCACCACACAACACATCCGTGTGATAGTTTTGCAGCATTTCAACTTCTATGTTGTTCAGCCAATTGTGTATGGCGATAATTCAACATGAAATTAATGTACACAGGCAAGACAATGTGCAGGCTTAAATTAGTCATTCATTAGTTTTAAAATTGCAAAACCTACAAAGGGATAGTAAAGTGATTTATTAATAATCATAAAAAAAGTAAAAAGAAATATAAGGAATGCAGTACCCCATTAAGGCATTCTTTGAGGTAAAAAAGATTATATATTAGAATAGACATGACGTAGATCTATTTCAATGCATCGGTTAAAATCAAGTCTACTCATCGCACCCAGTCTACCCATCATCAAACTCTTTATTAAATTCCCACTGAGCGTTTGCATTATTCGATTTAAAGTTTATATCAGATTGGAAGTACATATCTTGATGTTTTATTGTTTCATTATATTTTATTATTGTCTATATTGTATTCTTGTTAAAGGTATTCAAACTAGTATTCTTTGAAAACCTAGAACAACGAACCCCTTCGCTTTAAATCACTTTCCTGTAGATTAGCTATCTTGGAAAATATTGGTATAATCTAAAAACAATTATTTGCCTACTAAGAGAAACAAAGACTATTATTTCACCAGTTCACTTTGGTTTTTGGATTGTATTATTTCATTTGTTTTTAATCCTATTCCTCAACTATTGCGGTCATCGATGGCCGACACCTACCACATCACGTAAGGTACTTATTAACTACCTCTCAAATAAAATATTCAAATAGAATTCCTACGTTTGTTCTTTACACAGCTTTTATTTGATCTTCAAATGTTCAATGAATACTAAAATTTTATTATCAGATACGAGCTAATGCAGTGGCCTTTACGTTTTATGTTTGTATACTTGTACAAGCGTTCTGAAACCTTACCAGTGTAATTACAGTACGTGTCAATGTCAACAACATGGAAATCTTTCCCCGTATAATATTTAAACGTACGGGTGTACAATGTCTTATGAAACGATTTCCACGAAAGTAGTACAAGAGACACGTGATATGTTACACCGTTCTTTTAATTAGTTTTGTAAATATGCGTTTAATTTTCTAAATTTTCCAAATAAATGCCAACCATTTTAGCCTGTATTTCAACTTGAATTTTAATAAAGTTTAAAAAATATGGTTACATGTTTTTTTTACAACAATACGAGGAGAGATACAGAACATTTCATGATACGTGATGCATATGTCTATTTTAGAACTAGAGAGAGTGTTTACACAGCGCCATGTTGGCACCACATTGCTTGATGCCTTGGGACATGATTTGTCTCATACTAGTAACTATATTAGTTATAGTGCCCTTTGAACCGGAAACACTAAGCAGCGTTTGAACAATACGTTTTAATGGTATAAATAGGCGTTCTTAATTTACTTAAACCACTTGTACATTTTACTAAAATATTATCAACCATGATAAATCGTTATTTAATAAAATTTGATACTAAATTAAATAGTTTTGTGTTATTCTTGGGTTCACTATAAAAGAGATTCTGTAATCTCTAATTCCTAGTTAAGTAGTTAAGCATAAATAGTACGAACATATATCTGCTTAAGAAACGATAATGCCATTAACGCATCCGTTTTGTTACATTGGACACGGTACAATGGCGAGGATAAAATATTCTAAGGTTAGCTAGCTGATATATATAAGAATGCATAGCATAATTTTATCCAGAGCTAATATTTCAAGTGTATAAAGTTGTTTCGAATTAATTTATGAAAAGTATACGTAATCCTTTCGTTAATGGTATAGATCAAGAGAATATATGAACTTATTGCTGTTAAAGGTTCATTCAACGTATTAATTTTTTAATATTTCTTACCTTTGTCCCGGACTCTTGCTCTCGCTGCTGACATCTTTACTGGAGTCATCGTCCTCTTCCCTGGAGGTAGTCGCAGAGAGTGCTCTCGAGGGCCCAGCTTGAACTTCACTGATTTCGTTATCTTCACCCTCCGATGTTCTTGTTGTGCCTTCTTCAGCCTGAAATAACGCCAAGTGGTTAGTGAATAGACCTATTCCAAGATATTCTACATTTAAATTATTCTTATTTAAGCAATCGGAACACTATTTTGTGTTTTATCTTGCACGATGGCTGAATTTTTTATCATTTGAAAAGAAATTTAGGGTAAATGAACAGATTTTGTTCGGAAAAAAAATAGTAAATAAAGTTAATGTTTCTTCTTCGTATATTGAGTTTGGCAACATTTGTGAATAACATAAATAATTTAAAACTTAACAAATGACAACTTCGTAACTGGTTCGTTGATGAATATTCTATTTATGAACAATGACTGGAAAGCGTAGCGAGCTTGTTAGTGGCTTAGTTTTCAATGCGACTGGTATAAACTGTTCCGGAAGAATAGCATACTGTTTATGCGTTTAATGAAAACGGAGGAACAGATATAAAAATTATAATACAAACAATAAAATTTTAGTTTTCCTTTAACGTGCAGTGAATTGAAGGAAATAACATGCATGACAAATATAATTTAAACAAATTAATGCAAGCTACTATAACATGTTTCATGACAGTTTTAAAAAGAGGAATATGTTCGAAAATAGAGATACAAAGTCAATAATAAAAGTAAATAACGAAAGGATTAATCGATTCAGATGACTGGCGCGGGAGAAAAGAAACAATAAAAATGTCATAAAATGAAGGTGAAACTGGGTTATGTAACTTGTGAATATGAAATAGTTCAATAATTACTGCTATAGAAAATAGTTTTCATGTTTGATAATCATAACTTTGGAAGTTTATTTATAAAAAATATTTCAGGTAATATTATTTGCTTAATACTAGATATGATTTTCAATTATTCGCTAGATACACATCACTCCCGTAAAGGTAGTCATGTAAAAGTGCGTGTATTTCTTTAATTATAAAAATTAAAAATATTATCAAATATAGGAACTTTGATCGATTAACCTTTAATCAAATATGTTAGATAAATTTTTTATCGGTTTTGTGTTAACACTTGACCTCAATTTCACCTGATTGTAATTGTCAATGAATTCGTAGATGGTGAATAGTGGTTGTTCACGATACTTCTGGAAATCAGATATATCGGCCGGAATACAGTACCGCTGCTATGGCGGCAGATGTGTGTCCTACATCAATCGATACGATCTAAAGTGAAGCTTCTTCATTTTAAAATATTTCTTTTTAACTATTTATATGTACAAATGTTAGGTTTAAATTATATTATCATACGCCAACTCACCTGTATCACTATTAACGGAATTCTTTCTTCGTATGATCCTTCAATTATACTTCTCATATTCTAATCGTTGTTTTAATAGTTTGGATTTAAGTTTTATATCGCGATTTATGTGGCGTATAAATTGAAATAGTTGAATATAATTTTTAATTATCATTAAGTTAACATAATAATTTTGTAAGTTTTTATTAAACATTAGAAAAAATATATAGATAACTTGCAAATTTTATTAATATTGTAGGATATGTCAAATAATTGGGCATATTGTAATAGAAAACAGTAAAATCAGGAAAGGGTATGCCCTAATAAAAAATAAATAAATAATATAGATAACTAGTTGGATTCTCACAATGGCTAGCCTTGTCTTGTCTTGTAACGAGGAGTCTCTGGTTCGATTCCGGAGCTACATGTGCAGGTTTTACGAACACGTCTGGCTATCTTCCACCGAAGTCACATAACTTCAGATATATATAATCTAGTTATATTAGCTAATAACAAGATTTGTGTAAGGTATTTAATAATATTAATTGGCCTAATTAAAAAAAATAGTTTGAGGCGCATTTATAATAACTTTATAATGGGGTACCATATACTTTCTAATTGATAATATATATTTCAGTATTATATTAAGTTTTTTAGCTAATAAACAGTTCGGTATTTAATAAAGGGCGATTATTATAACAAGAAATTAAATAACTACTTATATTTAAAATAATGTCAGTTAATATATGCCATACCAAGTAAATAACGGAATGGGTATTAAGTCATCCCTGGAGGGCTGTAGGGTATAATTTAAATGGTAATTTTGTTGGGTCGTATCGTGACATAATTTTCTTCATATTATTCTATCGCAAAATTTATAAATACACGTGTACTGTAATAATACCTGTGCGCGAATAATTTAACCCAGAACAAATTGGTATTGAAAAAACATATATCTTGAGCGTGAAATTATCGGGTACAATTTCCTAATTTACCGCTCATCGTGTCGGACGATAATATCTTATCATTTTTATTATATTAAATGAACATCAAAATATCAGTAAACTATGTTATTCGTGAAATGTTAATGTAGGATTACACTGGAATGTATTTCATTGAATACTGCATCTTCTATTCTGTCGTATACTCTATGTATCGATCATAATTTATAGCTTTAGCACCAACAACCTTGTTATCGGCAAGAATCTGACCTCTCTTGATTGATCAACACCTTCCTTTTGTATTGTAACACTCAAAAAAGACTAGCCCACCACCATATCCAATCGCTTCTCCGTATCGACGACAACATTGCTGGCAACGAAATGTTCTGTCCGATTAATTTTACCAGATTCCGCCGCACCAGCTCTAATTCTGAAAAAACCATAGACGCATTGCAATGTTTCTGATAATGCAATAGAAGTAGTTGGCTGTCACTTTGCTTTTTCATCTAGCAAAAGTAATCGAAACATCTACGTCCGGTAATAATCTAAGTAATTCTGTAAATGAACCAAGAGGTAACCTGTTTTTCTTAAGGCGACGAGCAAAATGTGGCGGTCGGTAAATATCTTGAATTTCTTAAAGCACCACAATCTTATGAAGACTATCACTAACCATTAAGTGTACATTGTACCTTATTTTTCGCTTAATAAGACAAAAAAGTGCAAATCTTAATTTTCCTATAAATTTATATTGATAATAGAATATACTTTTCGTAATATTAGTCATTCTATTATTTTTATTTTTCTTGATAAATCTCGATGCAGATCGCTAGAAAATCTTTATTCGACCTCTATTCTTCTTTATTATTAAGCGTTATTATATAAAACAATTTAATGGGTCATTAGCTTTCGCACGTACATGGCTGATTCACAAAGGTTATAATACTGTTATAATGTAGTAGCCGAAATTACTACGGAGTCATATAACAGCTCAACATAACAATAACAAAATAAATGAGTAATTCACACTCAATAGAGTGATGTTCTATTATAACCAACCAAATATTGTATAGGTTTAAATAGAGAAGTTATTAGTTACTATATATCTATAGTTAAGTACATTAGTTAAAAACACTGATACTGGGGCCAGTTGGGTGGTGGAAAATGGTGGTAAGGTTTTTCGAACCCGCTTGGATAGCTACCACTCTCTAAGCAAACTTTTCGGTATAATAGCGTTACTGTGTTCCAGCAGTCAAACACGCAAGAGCTAGAGAATTCTAGACGATCGCGCTTCAAGATCTACGGCCTCACTGTCACTTAACATCATGTGAAATTGAAGTCAGGTGTTAGCCTATTGCCGATAACTAAGTTACTTCAAACGTTACTAATAACTGATAAATGTAATGCTGTGTAAATACTTTTAACTGACGCCTCATTGTTATGGGCAGCCGTAAAACTTAGCGTCAGGTGAACCGGCTCCTCGCGACGCTTCGTTATATAAAAGAAAATAAACTTGGTCTCATATCGTGCCTAAAAAAGTGTAACCTTAAAAAAAAACCCTCGATATACTCCCCCACTACATAATGAAGGCGTTCTTATTCACGGCTTGTGTTTTGTCTCTGATAATAAAAGTAACAGACGTTCGCGTAACTGGAATTTATCTCTCCTTTCGTACGAATGTGACAAATTATAGGTCGTTATATTGACATGTGAAATAACAAAGCGGGGTGCCCCTAAAGCTTTTACAATAACGATTTTTGCACGTTGGAAAAAAGTGCGGACTAATAGGGTATTATGTACCTGTATAGAAATAAATTAACATAAAACTGTCAATAAAAACATTACGCGAACATTTTCGTGCCAGAGTAACGTACTGGCAATGTGTACGTTCTGGAAGTGTTATATATAAACAAATAATCGTGTTCATGTAACTCTATGGGTACGTAGTTTAGCGATTATGATATTACATATTTTTTTCCTTGACATATTATATGTAATTAAAGCGAAGTTTCTTATTTTTGCCTAAGGCTTTAAGTTCGCTTAGTATTGTTTATAAGTAAATAAATAAATTCACTGAGAATGTGGGACGGTGTACGTAATTTTTTTTTTCATGAATTATATTTTATTGTCTTTTTGTGTCTTAATAAACGTTTTTATCTATTTATGTACATATTTCAGCCATTTGTTCAAGCAGGAATGGTTTGACAGTAAAATGGAATGGTTTAAAATTGAAATTTATGTAACTGCTTTAAAAATATTTTTCTACGACTGTTATGTAAATTTTAAAGAACTGGGATTCAGAAAAATCGGAAATGTTACGTTTAAGAATTCTTGATAGCGGATTCCGAATCCTAAAGTTATGAATTGCAAGCGAAAAAGATCGAAAAGGTCGACAGTGCTAATAAAGACAAGAAACTGGAGCCTTCCTAACGCTAATAGGAAGACGGTAGCGAGTAAAAAAGAGTATGATTTGTCCGCGAACGTGTTAATACATTACGATACGGTTCTACATTGGTAAAAGTCACATAGCGTTGTGATGCGATTTCCTGAATTGTACTTCCTGAATTTTGCAACTAAATATACACACCAAAGAAGATGATGCTATTTTTATACCATGCAGTCGGGACAAGAGAAGCATCCATCAGACGGTAAATGACCTAAGATCTATTTGCAAACATGAAGTTTGTAAGAAGTTACTCATAATACCTATCACACTTCGCTCATCGGTTTGATAAGCTTAGTATTATCTATGACTTTCAGTTTAACTTACGCTTCTAGTTTAAAATGAGTCTTGGTTTAGGGTTCTCAACTGGAGACTGTCAAATTAGACTGTATCATCGTTGCTTTTCTAAGTAACAAAAAATAAACATCTCTGAAACTATTACTACGAGTACTTTTACTTACGCTATAGACACTAAACTTGCGGATCTAACGAAACTTGCCAAGTTTTATTTTAAACTGTCAAGCTGAAAGTTAGCGGTTAATAATTTTATTTCATTAGACTTGGACAGCACGGAATTTTTATAAGGGGAATTTATCCAGTGAACGTCATAAAAAAACGAAAATAATTACATCCAATTTATAAATTTAATTGGCAATACACGATTTAAATTTCTCAAATTAAGTAGTATTGGAACTACTCGAGTCTATATTGCCAGTTGAACAAACAACACTTTAAAAGAAAACGTTAAGCTGGCAAGGTCGAGTGTACAACGCTTCAATAGACCGCTCGGTCAAGGCACGTTCGCTCTTGATGTACACACAGCCTCATAGCGTAGAGTAAATGGCTATTATAAGTTTAATTTCCGATAAAATTAAAAATTAAAAGTCGTAGCAACAAAAGCCGGATGTTGGCAATTTGAATTCGGGTTCAGCTTTGTGTTTAGTTATTGATACGTTGTTGAATATAAACACGTATAATCTTAAGGAATTTAATAAAATAAATGTAAGAATTATATTTAGCAAATAACTAAAGCGGCGCCCTCTGTCCACTAATCGGCGCACTCATTGTACATATAATGCAATGGTTAGGGGTTGAATGCATATAATTATTTGTTAAACTTTGTACATTAGTTAATAATTAAAATTTTTTATAACTGATGGCATATTCATTAAATATCGTAAAGGATGACTCAGTAGTCATCCTTTACGTTGGTACAATATTTTAACTAATAGTTAAACGTTTTGCAATAGACGACACATAAAGAATACTGAAGTACGAAAGCTTATTTTTTTGTTTATCGAAAGATTATCTACGATTCTACGGTTTACTAACAGGAAACTAAAGTCACGTATTTACAACATGCGCTACAATGTAGAATTATGTCACAAAAATTAGTGTCATTCATAACGTCGGTCGATCGCGATTGGACTTGCTTGATCCAATTACATAGTTCTTATGGTTTCGAAGCTACGTCATAGTTGGCTAGATTTGAATTGAACATTGAAATTTTGCTTAGAAACAAGAAAATGTATTACTGGTGAACGCTACAAACTATACATAACAGTTCCTGCCATTACGGGGAATGATTTTTATTTATTTGTATTATTAGGCATTTCATGTCTAAGCGGGGAAAAAATTTTTGTAGATCCGTCTTGTCATCCATGTCTAGATACCAAGTCAGCGCGTATTTCTACCGCCTGTCAGAATGGATTACTGTGTTCAATGATAGCAAAAATCGCATAATTAATGCTGCTTAATAACCTTGGTGTTAATAAATCATATTATATATGATTGTTTTATAGGCAATTGACTAACACTCGATCGCAATTTCATCTGATATTAAGTGACAATAAGGAAGATGGTGAAGCGTGCCCGCTCAAAATACTCCAAGCTCTCACATGTATGTCTGCCAGAACACATAACGCTATTATAGCGGTAGATTGACATTTCAAAATAGTTATTAACAAGGCGGGATCAAAACAGTTAAGTCATGAGTTCTATGGTATAAGGATTTCTAATTATTAATAAATATAATACCGTTTGTAGTTGAAAGTTTCGAATTCTAAAAATTATGAACCTATCGACCTAATATAAACAACATATAAGTGCATACTAAGGACCAGTTCATAACTTTAAAGACCTTAGACCTTATTTTAAAGCTGGTGTAAATTGTTAATAGAAATAATGCTATATAGAACTCTGTACAACTCCAGCGATAATTAGTTTCCTTAAGATTATGGGGTTTCTGTGATATCTTACCCTTCGACAGTCTAAACGGTTGTTAAACAAGTCTTCGTTTATAACCGCTAAATTAGCATTCTTGAACGCTTTCGTAGTTTCGCTCCAGTTACAATGTTGAAGATTTTCTTTCTATATTCTTGGAAAGAGTTTACCTTGAAGTTAGTCCCATAAATCTACGCATTTAAAATTCAGAGTGCTCATTGTTTCACTGACATATATATGTATATATGTATATATGTATATATATATAT
>DWQX01003739.1:0-16822 GCA_018245475.1 Pharmacophagus antenor
TATTAATATTTTATATACTATTCTCTGTTGTAAATTTCATTGAAATCTTAATATTCAACTAAATCATTAAACTCGTAAAGAAAAAAATTTCAAAATCATGACTACTACTATGATTGTTATTTACATTTTTACAGCTATTTATCATATGGGTAGTCATTATATATTTATATATGTACAACAGTTAATAATGATAGTTCAATGATTAATTAAAAAAAATAATTTTTATCTTTACGTTAGAAAGGGCGAGTTTAACGACTATACGCGTTTTTTTTAACAGTGATATAATTTTAAATCTGAAAAAAAAATTACTTATCTACTGCAGGAATATTTTAAATAGAAATTAATTCATATGCAGTAAATTGAAAACACATAAAAATTATAATAGAAAATCTATATTTTAAACAAAATCATTATAATTCGTTAAAGGGGGTTAGCACAAAATATTGGCGTGCAGAGATGGAAGCGTAATTTCTGGTCCCTCTCCCATTAAGATCGAGTTAATTTACTTTAGTTTGTTGCTGCAGATATTTTGAATACCAAATAAAACTTAGTCGCGAATTCAACTTGCCACTGTTTCTCCATTGTCGCGCGGCTGCCGATGACTTGGTCGACATATTAAAAAGGAATAGAGGTGACGTTATTGGAGGCGTGGTGCACTCCTTCGACGGGCCTCTTGATGCACTCGAGAAAATAATCAGCCTGGGAATGTATATAGGTATCAATGGATGGTAGGTATTTATTAAGATAAATGTATTAGTTGTATATAACTTGCTCCAAAGAACAATTAGAGATTAGCAATTAAGTGGATTAAATAAAAAAAATATATTAAAAACGTAACGAGGGGTGAAGAAAAGAAATAAGATCTGAGTAGCGGTTTTATAACCTTGTTATTTAATATATTTTGTGATAAACAGGTGTCGAAGGTAGTGTAAAATTATTGCTGGAGCACTGAATTTTTAGATGTATTTTTACAAATTAAAAATCACCATAAATTAATTATTTTCTTTTGTAATTGTATAATTTGGACTTGAAAAAAAAACATGTGTTCTAAAAATTATTACATATATGTTTATATGTATTAAACAATAACATAGTTTCTTCCCTTATAAAAAAAATTGCTATAAATAATAATGACAAAAATTAATTTTTATTTTTAGTTCATTGCGTACCAAAGAGAATTTAGAAGTGGTGACAAAGATACCACAGGATCGGCTTATGATAGAGACGGACTGCCCCTGGTGCGAAGTGAAGCCAACCCACCCGGGCTATGTGCATGTTATGACCAAATATCCTGCAGTTAAGAAAGAGAAGTACTCAATTGATTCCAATAACCAAGTCAAGGGGAGAAATGAGCCAGCAAATATTGTGTAAGCTTGAACATCTAATTTTTTATATTTTTTGTATTACAAATGATGAGCATTACATTGAATATATACATTGTGGTTATAATATCCACATTTTTGATCTCTTTATCCAATATCCTTGGAACGATTCCAGTCTCCTTACGATTATCTTTGGCTTCATTAGCATCTAAAATATAGTGTAATTAAAGTTAATTTAGCACTAAAATTATATTTATTAGTCTTCAGGATTTACAATATTTCATTCTGTTCTTTGTCACGAACGTCACGGAAGTTCCTGTAAGCACTATAACTAACAGTACTCTATCGAATCAAATTTAATTATTTGCTTGTGAGACAAAAACGACAGAAACATAAATGTTGGTGTTAGCTTCAAACAATTATTTCTCCACACTAGCATTCTATGATGACCTCCAATGACGCAAAACAGTTAATATGTCATATGTTTTTTTCTTTTCAGACATGTACTCGAAATATTATCAGCCGTAAGAAAGGAAAATATCGATGAGTTAGCGGAAGCAATCTACAACAATACAAATAAATTATTCTTCTGTAATATTTAATCGATTTTTATAATTTATAATAAAATTCAATCAATTATTTAAAAACAACTGTTATTAAATTTTTGTTTAACAATACATTTAAGGACATATTTTCATGGTTTTTCTTTGAAGTCTTTGTAGTCAGTTGATGCATTATTGTATGTAATTTTTTTTTGACGTGTATATTTAGTGATAACAAGAATCATATATTTATAATAATCTGAAATGTACTAGAAGATACATACATACACCAATATCAAATCAAAGTTGCAATACTGAATACGTGTTGGTATTTTTTATAATATAAAGCATTCAATGTAACGTGTCATTAAATAAAACAAACAATTTCTCAACTGTTTTATTTCATTACAATATTAAAAACACACGATCTCTCACCAACACAAATAAATAACCTCTACAAAAAATCTCAATAAATCACTTCTATTTATATATCTCTCAAATAATCGCACATGACATGTGAGATAACGTTATCAAGAAAAAAAATTGAACAAATTTCAATTTCAATTTGTGGATAGTAACCATTTATAATAAATAATAAAAGTTATCCATTGCTTATGATTTATGTTCATTTTACAATTTCTAATTTGAAATGCGTCAAGGAATGTCGTTTTCAAAGATATTGGTCCAACATAATATCTATAAAGTAAAATTTGTCATGATAATTATAATTTTAAATATAAAAATGATTTAATATTATATGATATTCAAATATTGCATTGTAATACTTAATTTAGAGAGATCCAAATTGGTTTCGTTATATATTATATTCAAAATTCACATCATGTTTAAAAGAAAAATATAATTAGCATTTAATTAAATTATAAAATTTGTGCTCATACAACACTGGAAATAATAATCATTACAAAAAAAAATAGCAATAAATTTTTTGCATGCCTTCTTTACGGTTTGCGTTTATTTGCATTACTAATGACACTAGTATTGACGTTAATTAGTTTCAACGAGATATTATTTAAAATGGTATATAACATATGAATCATTAAGTCATTAAGAAGCTTGTGAATAAAAATAAACACAGAACGCAAGATTTGTAAGTTAAAACTAAACGAGGAAGAATCGTGACTTACGGAAGTGGTGAAGTTATCAGTTTGTTGAATTAACACAGTTACTAATCATATATCTCAAAATATTTTTTTTTTTAATTATATTACCAATAAAAGATAATAACTAGAAAACGCATACAACATGGTGATGTGTACTTGTGTTTAAATAAAATGAATTAATCTTTCAAAATATCACAAATTACTTGCATCGTTTTTTTTTATTTAAAATTAAATAATTTACCAAGTATGTAAAAATTGTACACAACTTGTAGTGCGGTACTGTTTCGAAATAACTTCACCATCTTACAGTTGAGATTTTTCTTAAACAGAACACATTTTATTTGTCAGCACTGGTGATATAATAGTTTTTGAATATCACACCCTAACTGTCCCTGAGTCCTTTCAGGGTATCTCCGAATACAGGTGTACCTGCTCTCTGAACCAGTGGAAATATGAGGTCACATGGTACTTCGTAACATTAAGTGCTATTTGTGTTTTATTCTGAAGGACCTCCGGTGCCCACTCACCGCTGAAACACATTTGCAGCACATTAAATAAAATTTAAAGAAATTTTATATCGACTGTCCTTACGTACAAAGAGACATGTATGCAATAACAATAAGGACAGCAATATAAATAAGAACAATAGATATCAAGAATGTTAGTGAAGTTAATCAACAAAAATATGACACAAAAGTTATTACTCACACAAATACTCTAGTTTTCAAATATTCTGCAGTTAATGAATAATATTTGTTTGAGTACTTTTTAAGAGCACTCAGGGCGGATGATGTGTATAATTCAATATTTTTAATCAACCCTGGAGCATACTGCTCAACTGTCGATACAACCAATGGTGTCTTCTCAGATACATATTCTTTCATATTCTCATACAGCACACCAGACTTCTTAAACATCAATGTGAACATGTCTTTAGACAATTGCAAATATGGTTTTGATGCTTCAATAGTTTGCGTATAGTATATTGGAGTGTTTGTTTCAAGCCATATGTAAGCACGGGCCGATGTTGATAGCGTCTTCTGCCAAGCTTTCTGGCTGTGCTCTAATACGCCGATGTCTTTCATAAATCGACCAGTGTTACTTTCTGAAAAATGTTATTGTCGTAATTTACATAGATTTCCATTACTAGTTGCAAAACCTACATAGCTAATGGGATTTTATGAAGTTAAAGACGAGATGTATATATTTTTTAGCTAATTGAAGGAGGTCTCATCATCATGTTTTTATTTTCTATTCTATTTGCAACTTAAAATAATTAATGTGAATATAATACCAAATGCAAATTAGTAACACATATATCCCACTTTTTATTGCTTGGCAATCATGCTTTTATTATTTTTTTTAACAGTTATGACCCAACAATTGACCTCAATTTCACTTGATGTTAAGTGACAATGAGGCCATAGATGGAGGTGTGTGTTTGTCCAGAATAATTTTTGCCCTCCCATTTATGACTACTAGAATACACCAACGCTATTATGGCGGAAATTTGACATTAAAGATGGTGACAGCTAGGTGGATTCAAAAAACCCTACCACTATCCATTTTTCACTATTCCTGTTGCCCAGAGAACAAACCTGGGACCACTGCATTGCAAGGCAAACATGTAAACGGCTGCACTATTGGAGTGGTTGATGCAATGAATGATCAATCATAAAATTTGAATTACTAAAAATTTATTATTTTATAACACATATTTGTAGGTAATATCAATAATTTCAAGTTGATAAACTTATACTTATAATAAAACTGTAGATAGATCAATTCTGTATGTTGAATATATATTCAAAATTAATATTAGAGGATGATTGGTGATTGATACTGACGCTAAAAATGCAATCAAAAATAATACATGCATGGGTTAAAAACTACTAAAGGGATTTGAACCAAACATGGTATGATTGTATTCCATACTCATAGGTAGGTAATAGGCTATAACAGCTGTATTTAGCCAATTTTGATTTTTAAATGGTTGTTTAAGTCAAAGGTGAGTTTAAAATGTGAGTAAGCACATGGGTGAAGCTGCAGGCACAGCTAGTATGTTATAAATTTTTACGTTTTTAAAAAAATTACAAGAAATGATAATGCAGTTAGAGCATTAGAGTTGTCAGTTGTAAATAACTCCACCTAGATAATAGTAGTCACAAGTTAATTACACAAAGTACAAGAGTTATCTGTATCAACATTGTAACAGAATATACCAATAAGTTAATATACAAATTTAAGTAATATTATATGTTACTGGGTGAATCTCACAGTGATAAATCAAATTCAAACTAAAAAGTTTTCAATGAAATATAATCGTTTTGTATAATAACATTAAGTTATCATATAATTATTTATGTCAATTCAACACACATTTTTTTAAAGAGTACTGACAAGAAAGTCAGTAAAGAAGTACAGCTCATTTATATTTGATTTATACCAACAAAACCTGATGGGTGAAGATCACTGGGAAACATAAATCAGGAAGGTGCAAAATGTCCTGACTCAGGAGTATTTAACTCTTTGCAGACTACTGCCACATATATGCATTCTGTGTAAGTTACCAAATAACTTATGTATGCATTTGGCGAAAACAGATGACAAAGTTTTTGGGGGGCATTAGATAAAAATTGCTATGGTCAAGGGGGACTTTTTTTACTCAAAGTGGTACATGACACCAAACAGGTTGGGAAACACTGATGTAGATGTCCATTCGCTACATTTGGACTCCATTTATGTGCAGAGACAGTTGACTTGTACAACCCCACATTGTTGTACTATAAATATGCATAACAATTTTCCCAAATATACGTAAGTCAAGTTTTTTCTATGTTAAAGAAGCCTTGGTGCTTTTTTAAATGTAAAAAATGTTGTGTTTGAGTGAAAAATTATTAAGAAATAACATTTTAAATACATAGAAAACTTACTGGGGAAGTTGCCACCAACCCTCGAAACATCATATGCAATCAGACCTGCAATACCCAACAACAGCACAAAGCTGGCCCACAGCCAAGGAAACCTTCTAGTACTTGTCATTCTATCTAGAATATCCTGATGAAAAAAATTAATAATATTAATACAATTTACATATTCATCAATATTTTTCTATACTTGTGTTGTTTAATAAAGTCTACGCATTCACCAATTTCATTAACCTGTCCACATTTTGGTACAGTCAAAACTATACTTTATTTAGTTTAAAATGAAGGATATTTACTTTTCCTTTCTCAAGTTTATTGCATGTTACAAAATGTGATTAATGCAATTCTTCCTTTCGTGTTTATTAAATCAATACTATTCAGATCATTGTTGTCTACAAGTATTTGAAGTTTCCAATACATATTATAATTGAAGTGATCACATTTGGAATATTTCTGGAATTTAGTGATAACAACACTTATGAAATTTATAATTTTTAGTGTTTTATAATTTACTATTCATTACATTCTTTTTTATTGTTAATGTACAGTAACATTTTTTAGCATATAATTATAACTAGATCTTGTAAAAGCCATAAAGTTAAAAGTATCATGGCACTTTTATGTTTAAATTATGTAGTCAATGTATAGTTCATGTTAATATGTAAAAACAAAAAAATGTTTCGATATAATTTTAAAAAATTAAAATGAGCATTATGAGCAAGATTTACAAAAATAATAAATTATTAATTATTTCCACTATAAAAGTATTCCTGAAGTGTCTTTTGTGAAGAACAAATTGCGTCGTGGATAAGCAGTGCGCAATTTAGCAAAACGATTTTACTTTAATTAAACACGATATAGCAATATATATAGGAGTCAACAGTTCGTATTCATTTTGAATAGGATGTGTTACTAAAACGATTTTACCTTTAAACATTTAAGATATGCATAAGAATATCGCAATCCATAAAAATATCGACGCGGCCTCCCACCGAGTAACGGATGTTATAAAACAACTTTTCGGTATTGACGGAAGGGCGTATACTCTAAAAAATCATAGGTGTGTTTCTAGTTTTTTGTGACATCAAAAGCTTTGATCAGAAAAACGCGTAGATTTTTATGGAAAAGTACATGGTGTAATTATCAAATCGTGAAATATAGTAGAAAAAAATCAATAACATACCTTTTAGCATGAGATAATATGTTATTTTTATTGTAAAGAATGTTTGAATCACCGATATCGCAATCGTTAAATAAATTTTTATGCTCAATTTTTTTTAAACAAAAATGTCGTCCTTTCATGTAACCTTTCCGCTCTTACTAAATGATCATAGATAATACACTATTGATGTTGTGAATGGTATATAAAATGAACGAACGAATCAAAATGAAGTAAAACATTCAGACTAGTGTGGTCAGGTTATAAAATCTATATGAGTCGAGTTACTTTTTAACATTTTTTAAACATGCAACCAGCGAATAAAACGTTAGTATATTTTCAATTACAATTTCTTATGCTTTATTTTATTATTTTACAAGCATATTAATTGCATGCTTTTTGACTTCATTTGACTATATGTTATATATATATATATGTTTTGGGTATAAACTTATATATATGGAAGTTTATGTGTGCGTGTATATTTATTAAATTCTAACATTATATTATAATATTCAGACTTGGGGTACATACCTGGCATATTTTATCTGCCTTTACAACAGTTTCATCCTTCTTTTTCCCTTTTAGAGCCTCTTTACTTATTTCTTTATATTGAAGCACTGTAGTTTTTAGGGATTTCAATTTTAGCTTTGGACTTACTTCTGTCCAGTTTGTATCTAAGATAAATAAAAACATCTTTCACTATTTAATTTGATAATAAAGAAAAATAACAATGAGATTGAATTAATTACATATATAGTTTATTGATTCAAGTTATATTTATGTTCAAACATTTAACTGCTTTTAAGGCTTTTTTTTCAACCATACTCACCAATGTAATCTAATACTGTTGCTGATTGTTTTGTGCATTTATGGAACAATTGTCTCCAAGTGGCATTGCAGGAGTCATCTTGCTGCAAACAATCAACTAAACTCGCGACTAGTACACGGTTGTAGGGATCCACACTTAGCCGACTCAAATATTGGTTTGGTAATTTTTTCAACAGTTGGTTGAAGGTCACTTGCAATTTATTGCCACTATTATTGAAAAATATATCCTGCAAATCATTAATGACATTAAAATGATCATTGTTATTAACAAATAATATACCTTAATATATCACATTTTAGACATCATAAAAACATTCATACACTTTAGAAATCATAACAACATAAAAGAACCAAAATTTAAAGTTCATTTATTTAATAATTTTAAATATGCATTATAATGGTATAATAAAGTTACATTAAAAAACATGATGATACACGTACATACATGAATATTATGATCTCACCATGAAAACGAAACAAAGATCATAATATCAAATTTCAGACTTAAATTCTAACATTGCCACATATATATATATATTTTTCTATATATCAATGATTGGTGACAGACATTTGAATTAATGGTGTTCAGCTTACTTTATATTTACTTAATTGCTTGATAAGGTCACTGGACAATTCTTTAGACACACTATTCCTCTTATTGTTTATCATATCAAACATGGACAATAATTGTTCCTGGCTAATTTTTGCGTTTTCCAAATCGCCATGTCTATCTAAGAGCTTAGATAAGTATGTTATAATGTATTTCGAGTAACTCTTTAGCTCAATAATAGGCAGAAATAAGTCTTGCCAGGCTGAAATAAAGTTATTACATTATTTTTTTTTTTGGTGAATTACTATTAAATTATCAGAGGGACTTTAAGGGATACTTCCATTTAAGATTTATAAAAGACAGATACTAAACAAAAGTATTATTTCAAATTCATTTCATCATGTTCTCTGATACATTTGTAATGGTAATAAACAAATAAATTTAATTTGGAAACAGACTTAAGTAATTACTCTAATATAATTTAGATATATAATAAAATAGGTATATAAGGTACATAATACACAATACATGATACAGGGTTATCAAAAATCTTGAGGTGACTGATAAATGATGGTCTTATCATTAGGTGTCATTTCATATGTGAAAGCAGAGACAATATAAAGTGAAACATTGATCCAAAAACTACTTTGTATAACAATATTTAGTAACATTTGTTTTTGTAATAAATCAAAGTGCAACGATTTCTGTTTTCTGTATAATGATTTTAAGCAAATCACCCTCCAAATAACATGTATCTATGATTGGCGGTTTAGTCTATGCATTGATATTTATGTAGGTGTATCAGTTAGAATTTTGTATTTTATTTGTATAAATAATATCATCAAACCATACCTTTCATGCCAACACTAAAATCTTCAATACCACCTTGCCCAAAGGCCCATAATAAAGTTAGTCCTATAGGTGGACGGTTTTGATAGGAATTCCTGAGGCTAACACTCTTGGCAACTGATGCTATGCAAAACTCTGGATATTCATGTGCAAGCATTTGCAGCAGAATCCTATGTCCATTTACTAATTGACCTAATGAATGAAAAAAGAAATTGTTATAATTTATTTATAAATACTTATTTCTACTAGTTTGAGAATCCACAATAAGTTTTGTTTACACAAATAAATGCTTATATTTTGATTTTTGTAGACTATATACTTAATTAATATGATTTCCCAGTGCAATTTTGTAACTAGTGACACTATGTCATTATGAACTATAGGTACAGAACTATTCTCAACAAGATGAAAACACTTTTCCATTTAATAATATTAAGGTACTATACTTTAATAATAAAATAATACAAATATGTGATCTAACCTCTACTCATATCATTGGCTAAGGCAGTTAGAGTAACATCAAAAAATATTTGGTTATTAGCTTTCCTAGCATCTTGTAATACATTATCCAAACTGCTCTTTAATTCCTCTGGGATAGCACAAAGAGGATAATGTGAGGAATAATTTGAGAAAGTGGGATCATCAATCTCTATTTGAATCTTCGAATTCAAATAATTGGCCACTTCTTTAAGCCAAACTAAAGGTGCATTCGAAAATCGAATCTTATTGGTGGTTATTATATTTACTAGTTCAGCAACATCAATCTGTAAAGAATGAAATGTGATACAATTTTTTTTAATAAGCAATTTCACCTATTAAGTAAATAAGTGTCTGAAAATTGCAAACTGACTTTGCAACATTATATATTATCTTATAGTTTACTGTATAAGTAGTGAAAGAATACAACACCTATTGGTTTAATACTGATATGTAATGCCATTGTTCATATCTTTTATTTAACTAAGTACTATTATGTATTTATGAAGTATATTTACATAACTATCAAGTTATGTGACAATGTGTTTTCCTGGTTGGTAATTCCTTTAGATTTATCATTTTTCTTACAAAAATCACTAATGTTATGATCCTTTTAATTTACAATTATAATGGATTTAATATAGAGATCCATTTTAATGTAAATGTAATAATAAAATGAAACATTTGTTTTGTTATTTGCAATATGCCTGTTACCTAAATCATTGTGTAAAAATAATCTTATTTGTTAATGGACAGAAGGCAATGTTACCCTTCACTTTCTCTTGCCCAAATGGACTTTAAACATGACCATATGTTAGTGAAATATAAATAACACAACTGATAAAGAGATGATACATGTCATTATTACAAATCCATGTTAACCAATTTCGACATACTAATACTAAATAGACGTAGCTTGTATATTTGTTGTGTATATTATTAATAATTATTTATAACATTTGATAAAAGTTCATAGTTCACATAGTTTCACTTACTGCTTCTAAAGCTCCTTCAATGGTTTTAGGTGGTTTAGGCTTAGGAGGCTCAATTTTTTTATCTTGCTGCTTTTTTGCTTTTTTTTCCCCATCCTTCTTTTTGTCTTTTGGCGGCTTTTTAGTATCATCGATTTCCATGCCCGCATAAAATGATTTTATTTGAGAATGAGGAACTGAAATTTGTTTAATAATATAGTTAGCATAGCAGCTTATATAGAAATACTGACTATTTTAAAAAATATATAACAAAATTTACCAATATCTTCTAGTTTCGGAAGATTTTTAAAAGGCTTCTTCTCTTCGTCTTTAGGGTTTTTTACCTTCCCATTTTGAGATTTCTTGCTTTTCCCGACAACTTCCCATTGACCACTTGACATGGTTTTAAAAATTCAAAATAGATTTCGGCAAAATATTTTATTTTTTGTAAATAAAGTGGAAAGCGACAGGTTACACGTCAAAAACAAATCAAATAGCAAAAAATGTCAAATGAAATTGAAGGGAAGTTAACTGCTCATTGGTCAGAAAATTCCACTTGTACAAAACGTGGCATAGTAATTCTAAATATGTTCCATTATATGACTTTTCATTATTAAGTTAAGTTTTTATTAAAATAGAGAAGAATAAAAATAAAGAATGAGAAGCTTTGTGAAAATATAATTAAAAATTAAATTAAATCAAAACGTGTACATAAATTATTTTGCTTTATAAAAGATGGAATATTTATGTTATAATGCGATATTACTAACATTAAATTATTAGGCAAATACAAACTCAATATAGATAACGCATAAAGTATAAAACTTCCATTTATTTATTCACACTTTTCTCATTTGGGTAACGTAATATTTTTTAAATAATAATCATTTTAATGTCAGTGGACAGATTATGAACTGACAAATTATATTATTTTAAAAACACGCTGGATTAGAAAGTAGAAAAAGACCAGAAATATATATTGGAATATTCATCAGTTATAAATGACAAAAACTTATAATATTACGCTGAGATTTTGTAACGAAAAGGAGTATTGTCTACTGTAATTTGTTCTCTGACATTTATTGGCTAAAAGTTTGTGATTACCGCCTATACGTCAAAAAAAATAAGAACTTCAGTGTGCCTTTTGTCGTCTCTGTTTATGGTTATGACTTTCGTTTAATGCTTGTGATTTTTAAAAATAACAAATATTAATGGTCTTAACGCGCAATTCTAATGTTCAAGAATACAGTTATTACCTAATTTGAATTCAGTTTTAGAAAATGGAGGACAAATTATCGCTAGACGATGCGTCTAGTAGTTTAAGAGAAAGAGTGTTTTTCGCAGCAAGGGATGGAATGTCTTTAACATTATACGCACTGTTATATGAAAAAAGCACTGACGAAATAGACGATTTACTTAATAGTGTAAGTATTCCTAATGAACTTTGTATTTTAATGAAATTAAATTGTTTTTTAATATCTGCTTTAATTTTTTGACGCAGTATCATGTCATTTAATTTCTATTTATATCGACATAATTCGTAACGTTACCTTTTGCGTGTCATGCAATATTGGCGATATTAAAATATTTTTTGTAATGTCTTCAAAAATTCACTTCATTACTCCCACTCACAATTAACCATGATGTTCTTGGTTAATTGTTCCGTTTCGCATTAATTTTTCCATATTTATTTTGAATTTCGTGTAATAATGAATGAATTAAATATTGTTGATCAAGGTCTTGATGCATATTATTTAATCTATTTAAAACATTGAGATTGATTTTTACTATAAAATACATTAGATTCTGAAAATATTTTTTAACAGACAATAATTTTTAGTATTTCATAGATGTGTTTGGTGTCCAATATTTTTTACTGCCTTCCTTATTGTATATTTAAGAATTTTTATTAACACTGACAAATGTTTAATAAGGTTTAATATTTTATTTATAGTAATATTTTTGCATAACAAATAATTGTCATCAAAACATGTTATTGTTACTTACAACAAAATCATATTAAATCTATAATAAATAAAAATAGAAAACAAGTATTAACAGTGAGTATTATTTCTTAGTTTGTTTGTTGTAATAATTTAAAGTACATATTTAAATGAAAAATTTCTGTCTCATTAACTTAAATGAGAAAAAATGTATATATCAAATAAATTTATTTAGTAGTGACTTGTACAATATTTAAAATAAAGGAGGATATATTTTACCATGATTACAATTGAAGTATTCAAGGAACAAATCTTATAACAATGCAATAAAATAACCACATAGATGTCCTCTTGTACCTATTAGTATAATATATGTCTTCACAAAGAATATGTCAACAAACTTGGTACATGTGTGAGATCTATTTATAACATGTTCCTTCCTTTATACATATCACATGTGTAAACATGTCATTGACATTGCAATCGACTATTTTTAGTTTTGTTGAGGGACATGAACAAGTTTCCTTTTTCTTTCTCTTTCATTTTAAGGTTTAAAATTGCTTTTCAATAAAAGGTTAATTGAGATTTTTATGAAGTCTTAATCATTCACTACAGTAATGAATTGCTTAGGTTAATTTGAAGCGAAGATGTTGAACATTTTTACAGTAACAGTATGGTTTAAATCTTAAATTTTAATTTCAGGATGTATGCAGCGATGGCATAAAATGTTCACCGCTCATAGCAGCTGCACGGCAAGGTAGAGAAGCAGCTGTTAGAATATTGTTAGAGAAGTTCAGGCCACCAGTAAGATTGGAGACGGAGGGCACAGTCAAGTTTGATGAATATGTTATCGAAGGTTAGTGTATTAGTAGTTATAGTCAGTCAGGAGTTGTCCTGTCATAACACAAAAAAATATGTCGTAAACAGCTAAAGAATTTTAATCAATTATATTTATTCTCTGTGTTCTATCCATCACTAGGTTGAAACTGTAATGTGTTGATTTTAACACAAGATTGTCTGAAGCAGTCATTTTGATTGCTTTAAAATGTATTTACATACACAATTATATTAATTGTAAAACAATTTTCGTGAATATCACAATGTCTTTTCATATACATCAACGAATTTATTATACATTCATTCAACCTTCACGGTCTGTTTGTTTCTGTGAATGCAAATTACAGCGATATCGTTCATCTTATACGCATAGTATTTCACTCTATAATGTTAAGCAATCTAGTGTTAACACGTTCTCCCCGATGCCCGACCGCCTATCGTCCACGGGCATCGTATTCATGTTGGCGGTGAGGATCACCGGTGGGCAACATTTGTAATTTCATTTAACCATACGTTACATTACATATCTGGGCAAGGACAAAGTGATAACTACAAAAATACTGAAGCAAACAGTTGCCGCCAGATGAACGGACAACTTGTCATTTCTTGTTAGCCGATGATATGAACCGGAAAAAAGCGTCGCGCGAGAACGGTTTAAATATCTTAACGTTCAGTTACTTTCATACTTGGGACCACCGATAAGTCTTGTTTACGGAACATCACTGCTAGCGTTATAGTATATTGTATTGTATATGCTGTGTATTATCACCAACATATTTATAAATGGCCGGCGCCTATGACTTCGTTTGCGTGGATAAGAGAACAACGGATCGAATCTATTATCCTCAAGTAATTAATGAGTTTACCCGATATAAAATTATCTTAAGTATTATAAGTTATAAAAATCCATTAGTTCTCTAGTGCTGCGGTAAAAGGCATTTGGTCATTTTAAAAATATGATTTGTTATATATGTATATGTACATATAACGATTATATTGAAAATAACATAAGCGATTTTTAAAAAAAAATGTTCAATGTATAAAAACGGTATATATAGTGGTTCCCATAAAAGACCCACGAAAATACTCTTGAAGTCGGTATATTCAACTCTCCCGAACTTTGTGAATATCAAATTTCTCATGTCTTGATTTTGCACCGAGTTCGGGAGATTGAATTCTTCTGCAACGTTACTGTGTAATTAAGGCGGTCGATTAAATGTTCACGAAAATTTACTCAGCGTTACTTCGGCTCGTAGTAGGGGACAAAATTATTTTCGGATCGAAGACAGAAGTGCAACGATCGGATACTTTTCACAAGGGTGGAACATCGACATATCCATGTTTGAGTGTTACTTTATTTATAGTCTGGTAACTTTTTTTTAAAGAAGTTTTTTTTATTTTGTAGAAGATAAAGATCAATTAAATGCTAGCCCTCACCTGCTGTCTTCTCTGGGCGTGGTAATGTATTTATTTAATGCTAAGATTAATTTCCGTCCAGTGTGTGTACCAATTTTTGAGACCGTCGATTCAGTGAAGTTAAAGTGCCACCAAACTTTGAACATCTCTTTCTCCCCGTGGGTATTATTTTCTCGTATTTCATAAAACCCTTTTTTAGTCGGTACACCCTTCAAATTTCATGTCTCTAGGACCAGGTCTAGGCTGTGCGCCGATATAATATAAATCAGTAAATCAAGGCTTTGAATTTTCTATTTACGAATGAAAAAAAAATAACCCTTTAAGCGCTTTGAACCCATATATGCGTTTTGACATAACCATTCATTTTAATAATATAGTTGTTTAAAGAAGTAATTGGTTATTAAGATGTCTGAGGTCACTACATAATTTATTTCAGTTAAAATCAATACAATATGTTTTAAAGGTTAAGTCTGCACAAATTGCGTTCTTACGTAAAAAGTACGAAGCCCATGGTAGAGTTTTACGTAAGTAGTGGGCAGTCCACGGCGCACGCCTGACGTCAGACAATTCAGCGCTCATAGGGTTAAGTGGAATCACATAAGCATGTCGGAATACCTCGTGAGGGCCTCTACCGTGTACAAATATTGTAGAGCTAGTCCGCAGTGCTTTAATCGAAGCACAACATGACCTGACTGCTATTTTTTATCGTTGTTTTAGTCTCAATACGTACTAATTATGATTTATTAATTTAAGTTTATATCGTCGCTTTAGGTAAAGCAAGCCGGCTTTTTAGCATTTTTATTTTGTAAGCTCCACCTTGAAACTAATTGATACATGACGTTGTTACTTTGCGGCCATAGATGGTTAAGCGCGTCCGGCTATAACAAGCTGCCTTTCACATGTATGAAAAAGCAATGTTGTAATAGCGGCAGACATGCTTAAAGTGTGGATAGGTAGCCAGCTGGATTCGGAAATGCAAAGACCATAAAAACATAACAGACTGCGAAATAAAGAAAACAGACTCTAACAACCTTAGACAGTTTCCGTTCGGTGTTACATATTTTCATAGAACGATTTCATCATAACAAAGAGATTGGGAAGTGTACAATTAAAAATACTTGTTATTTTAATCGCATTGTTTAAACGGTTACCGTTGTTTTGGAACACAAAGCCGGGTTACCCAAGCCGCTACGTATTTTCTGTTTGGCATCAATCCAGCGCCCTCTTTGTTTCCTCCGTATGACTTATCGCAATTAATTCGCGGCATGCTGTTATAAATTGCTTTGGCATTGCGTTACTCCGAATACACGAGTCGCGATCGTCATTGTGTGTGTCACGTGATTTTGTTTTAAAAATCGAACATGAGCTAGTTCGGTAAATTACGCGCGAAAACGTTCGTATTTTAGAATTGACGGTTTAGGTTTCGGAGTATTTGTTATCATTCGTTACGAAATGAAAACGATTTATTTTCGAAAGATTTTCACATAGCGAATGTTAAAATAATTATTAATAAAATGCCGTGTAAGTGTTTATTGTAATTATAAACTACATTGATAAAAATGACGATATTGATTTTAAGTCTTGTTTTCGTCTGTATTGAATTGATCATCATAAAATAAAAAGCACGATTTTGGCTGTTCTTTTATCGCGGTTTTTTTTTAACCATTTTATTAAACATCCCACCAGAGATGGTGGTCTGCAATATATCAAATTCAACAGGTTTTCAATCGATCGAGTAGAAATTTTGTATGTACAGGCCGCTAATTTTACGTGAAGTAAATATAAACTTGAATTAGAAATATACACTGCCGGCCAAAAGTTTGTGACCACCTTGAAAAAATTACAATATTGAATAAAACTCCAAAAGTTAGTGCTCT
>DWQX01003740.1:0-16821 GCA_018245475.1 Pharmacophagus antenor
ATTAATAATAATGGCAATTATTGTAGTTTTTAAATTATTTTATGTTACATAACAAGTTCCCTATTTAAAAAGGTAAAAAAATAATTTGTAGAGCACTAACTTTTGGAGTTTTATTCAATATTGTAATTTTTTAAGGTGGTCTCAAACTTTTGGCCGGCAGTGTATATCAATTATATATTTCTCTACATCTTGTTTCTTCTCTTATTGACTTATGACAAAAAAGAAGTTTTCCATTTAACGCGTACAGTTTTTTTGTGTAACACATAACTTTATTGTTAATGCTCCGATGTTGATGATTTTTTTAGAATATATTGTGTGACTGATCCTATAAAATTGAAATAAACTTCGAACGTAGAGAAAACAGAAAATATTTTTTGGTTTTTTTAAGAATAAGTATACGTCAAAAAGAGCATAAAATAATTATATATACATAAATGCTTTCTCACCTTTATTTGTTTTATGTATACATATCTACAAAATAGATAAATACTGGTACAATATATTGAGTTCCGTAAAATGCTATTTCATCGTAATCGTAACTCACTTAACTGCAGTGCAGGTAATACTTCGGTTGCGAAATTTATAGCTAGGCGTAAAGCCCGCTGTCACTGAATGATAGCATCAGATGATATCTCTAACATATAACGGCGATAACTAAGTGAAGTTAGTAAACACTTATAAATCTCTGTTAGCTTATAAACAATTGGATATCCGCGTGCGTGAAGTATTCAGTGACACGCGGATTTTAATTCTTAATTTGAAGTTTGAATGATTAAAATAAATTTCATTTTAAAATTCAAACACAAATAAATTTTGGACAGAACGTATGCTGTAATAACGTCACTTATGACGAATAATTTGATAAACTGATTTCAAATTAAATTTTGGTCATAAAAAGCCTACCTCTGATTTAATTTACATTGTAATTTACACGCACGTACCAATAAATTACATAAATACGATGAATAAAATTGCCCCGATTATTACAATTTCAACATTAAACATTTATTTATTTCTTGTAAAAGTATACATACAAAAGTACTACTAAAAAGTGTACAGATGTTCTAAAAAATATAGGCATATGCACTCAAATTTATTACAATTTGAAGTCTTCTCACTGAAATATCGTTTCAGAAGTCGTACATGTTACTCGAATTACAGTTTAATCATATAATTTTTTAATCAACTTTCTATCTAACTACTTGTATAAATTTGTATTGCAAATTACATATCTGAATAATAATAAAATTTAGCTTTTATTGCTATAGAAAATCGATAAATAATAATCATGTTTTTACACTCTACATATTTCTAGGTATTACATATATTTATAATTTGTTATATTAGTCGACAACGTTTCATTTTTCGCTAATCGTTCAGAACATAACATGAGGTTTTTTTTTTGTTATTGAAAAAATGAGTCTGAAAGTTTTTTTTTCATGTCCTCTATTCCCTCCACTTTCATCAATTTTAACGCAGGTTACATTGTTACTGTCTTCCTACCCCTAAATGGTGTATTTTTTAATATAATAAAATTAAAACTTTATTCATAAGCTATCTTATAGTCAAGTTGATACAAATGGCTGCCCACTCGGCTTTTTTCATTCAGTTAGCTTTAAGCAGTATTTTAAACTTCGTTAAGAGAGCTCCTTCAAATGTCATTACATTGAAGACGAATATTGGATTACATTTATCGTTTTTGTTTATATTAAAGAATATGGAGACATAATAAGCGAGAAGTTCTCTATTAAATACGGACTACCATAAGGTAGCATACTAGCCTAAACATTATTTTTATATTATCTTAATGACATATTTAATTTTAATCTCAAGAACTGTAAAATAATTTCTTATGCCGATGACACCACCTTATCGTTTTAGGAAGATACTCGTACATGGGAATATACTTTCAATTCAGCTCAAGAAGGTTTTTAATACTGCCTGTAATGGCCTAGTCTTAATACACTTACCTTAAACATTAATAAAACTAAATATATTACTTTGTCCATACGTAATCTAGAATATAATTAAAAAAATCTAAAATTATCAGCACATTATATTATCAATCTATAGAAAGTAAATGTTCTTGCCCACTTATTAAAAATACAAAACAAACATTCTTACGTCTATTACTTCTTACATATTGCATTTCTGCCTGGGGAGGCTTAAAGAAAACACTAATGCTTAAACAAGAAAGAACCCAGAGAATGATTCTAAAAATAGCCCTATGCAAACCTAAACTGTTTTCAACAACAAGCTCACATAGTGAACCAGCTGTTCTAACTGTACGAAAACACTACATTTAAACATAATATAAAAAAAAAAACAAACAAATAAGCTTAATTATAAATAAAAATACAGAAAAAACAGAATGTTTTATGAATAATTTAAAATAAATTCTACAACTTACTTTGCACAGAAAAATTACAATTATAGAGGAAGCAAACTATATAATGACAAATAAAAATCTCAAGACTTTGAAACAGAATAGAAAACAAAATTTCTGAATGGCTTATCGAACTAGACTATACAGTTACTAAGAATCTATTACAAAAATAAATACATACGTACGATACATAAATAAATACATACGTACACACTTGCAATAGAAATAAATATCCAAGAGGGAGCCAGGAGATTATAAGCACAGGATTTACCTAGTTTTGACTCCTATTTACCTCATTAAGTATATGTATATTCTTAATAACATTATGGTTATTAATAATAACAGAAAGTAAATGTACAAGTATTACGAAATTTGTACTTGTAGGGAGAAAAAAATAAAGATTTTTATTAATGAGTATTAGACTGCACAATTTAATGTAAGTTATATACCAATCTCATCTACTATTTAGAGCTAAAATACCATGTGCATAAAGTCTAGTGTAACAATATGTTCACAGTTCGATTCCCCTTTAGCAAGAGTAAATAAGGCAGTACAATATTATATAAAAAAACATATCCACATTACAAATTTATTTGATTTTTGGTTAATTTCCAATTTCTTTTATAACGCTTACAGATTCTATAATATGTTCTATAATAAGAATTTGATTGAAGTTTTTTACATAAAAATTGACAACAATCTTTCATTCTTTATATATTAAAACATTATGTATGCAATTAAAATACTATTTTTAACAAAGCAATGTTAATTATTTATTGAAAGACATCGGGCGGGCATCAACTATATAAATATAAAACTAATAATTACTTAAAAGCAAAAATTTTTACTCAGAATAACAAAACAATTTAGACAAGTTTTAGAGACCGGCGCCTTTTAAAACTTTTACATCCTTTGAGGAGCTTTCCAATATTATCTAAGTCTGAAGAGTTATAAATGAAATTGATTTTATTAAAAGAGAATAATCTAACTTATTTTCAACTTTGTACCTATTCATTTTTATTGATTTAAATGGAATGTATTACTTATTAATATCATTCTCTGAAAACTGGTTACAGTAACACACTTCATTACTTTATTTATTACTAACCAAAAATGGTACAACTTCTTTCGAAAATGACTTCAACACAAACGAAAACAAAGGACCATTCTACTTTATGAAACAGTAAGGTTGGTGAGTAAAAAATATGTCTACAGCTTAAGTGAGTGTCATTTAATGTACTATAATTATTATAGCATATTTCACAACAATATATATCTGTGGACGTTAATTAAAAAACTTTTCTTATTTGATAACGAGACGAAAAAGGAACAAGAAAACATAATTTATTTTTTAATTTAATTTACATTTATACTTTATTACATACTATGTAACATAAATACAATTTACGATAATATTTTTAATTATAATTCCAACAATTCTTCACTGTATACCTCCTCGTAATTACGAATCAAGCAGTATTATATATATTATCTTATTAGTGGCACAGAATTATCTAGTATCTTCAATATAAGTAATAAGTCAATCAGACCGATGACATTTTGTTTAATATTTCTTTCGATAGATTAATAATAAAATTTGTTTACTTAATCAAAAAAGTAAATCTTAATAGAATTGCCATAGAATACTCTATTGACTCACCTAAAACCAAATTGTAGATACTTTAAATAAAAATCGTTGAATGTCAGGAATGTCTTGTATAAAATTGTCTTGAATAAGTTTTTAGAAGATAGGGATTATTATTCAACCCGCCTGGCTAGCTACCATCCTCTATATCAATCTGACGTCATAACAGCGTTGCATATTTCGGCAGTCATACATGTGAATGTCAAAAGTATTTTAGACGAACATACTTTACAATCTACGGGCTCATTGTCACTTCACATCAGATGAAATCGAACTTAAGTGTTTTACCCTAAATCGATAAAAAATCGTTTTACAGCTAAGTGAAATAATTGATTAAATACAACTATCTGCACAAACAACCTTAACAGCGCTGCAATATTTTTGAATAAAGAATCTAAACATCAATGTAGCACGCACGAGTGAACTCCAACGCTTTAAAGCCCGCACTGAGGCGTGAAGCACAATGGGAAGCATTCATTACGATAGACGCGCTTCTTTGAAATACCGCTCGCGACGTGCAAAACGCACTTGGATCTGATACCATCTTTAATCTTCGCACCTATTCGTGTGAGGTGCGCTCGCACGTACGAAGTTGTTCATAAATAAAAGTTTCAAGAGCACTTCGAAAGATTAGAGATATTCAGGAATCTTAAGTGTGTTTTAAAATTAAAAGTATTTTGAAATCAAATGAATGAAATATGTCTGTAATAATTAAAAAAAAATATACTAATATGATATAACCATGCATACCGCACAAATGATATGGCAATTGGTGATAATATTTCCTTTTTTTTATAATGATTTCCCTATTACATTTTTTAATGCAGCAACTTTCTAATTCGCAATAAAGCGAGCAGAAAGCGGAAATGCAATAACAACAGCAATTAACGAAGCTGTAAAGTTGTAATGATCCTAAAGAGAGCCATAAAATAGTGATGGTGTTACAAACAGCTTTCGGTTAACCTAGAAAGTTTTTTGATCGTTTCTTTTTTGACTGAGTTTATACAGTTTTTGTTCAGGTTTGTACTATACTTGTCTGTTATATGTTTATAAATTAGCATTGTTCAATAATGTTATAGTAAAATTCGACAAATTGTTAATCTTTATTAGAGATTTTTTGACCGGTTTACCAATTAAATTGGATAATTAATTATTATTCAAAAATTTTTTTCAGTAAAATAACAAAATTATTTTTTAATATTTGTAACATATCGTAACTTTTTAATTTTTTATAAAATGTGATATTTACTATGAGATAGTAATGATGTATAGTTGAGTAACTAGACTATAAAATTGTTATTAGTCTCTATAAGTTACAGTAATAGTATGTACATGTCTAAAAAATTTAGAAACTGTTTAAACTGATAAAAATACACTTCATATTCGAAAATGACACACTATTAAAATAAAATTACTTTATTATAAAAGCAAACCAAGTTTTTGCACGCTTTTAATTAACTAAAAATAATTATTAGTGTTCTCATAGCACGCAGTCTGTATGAGATTTACAAGTGCGGCCTCGTTATTGAAAGGTTCATTTCTCTCATTTGTTTCAGATAATGCGATGCGTGTAATTCAATAATTCAGTACAATTTAAAAATAAATTTAATCAACAATTAATTACGCAAAATCGCATCAGGGATCTATAAAGGGACTCAGAATGTTTTTCGTTTTTGAATTGACCACTACGCGTCAACCGCAGGTAACAGGGGGGAGTGGTGTCAATCGCTTGGCCGGCTTGTTAAGTTTAGTAGCCCTGAATCGTTTCACGGGATCGCAGCGCGCATTTTATGAGCGAGCGTTTTATAAAAACGACGATTCCTACTCTGTTGTTCGTTGTCTCTACAGGACACATTTTAATTTAACAATCTTAAAACATGTGCCAAGTGCCAAATTAATTAAGTATTGGGTGTGCAAGCTTAAAGAAACTGGGAATACAACACCGAAAAAATCATCTGGGCGCAAAAGAACATCAAGAACGAGCATGAACGTCGACCGCATTCGCCAGTCTGTTAAGGACGACCCACGACGATCGTTGAGATTGCGCGCAGCTTCTCTTAATTTGAACAAATCTACGGTTCATCGCATTATTTCAAGACTTACATTTTCATCCCTATGAAATTGTTATTGTTCAAGAATGAATGATGATGATTCTGAAAAACGAGTCGAACTCTGCAGGACAGTGAAAAACCGTTTTAGGAGTTTCAATAACATCTGGTTCTCCGATGAATCGAATTTTCACATCAACAGTCACGTGTAAAAAAAATTGCAGATACTGGGCTTCCGAGAATCCGCTAGAACTGCATCATAAGCCCTTGCACTCGCTAAAAGTTACTGTTTGGGCTGCCACATCGTCTAGGAATTATCGGTCATTATTTTTTTGCGGATGGCCGAGGTCGAAATCACTGTTAATTCTGATCGATATTGCCATATGATCCGGACTTTTTTAGCTACAAAAATGCAAAACCTAGATGGCTACAACCGCAACACCTTTTTCCAGCAAGATGGAGCCACTTTCCATATTACAGATGACTCATAAGCTGCTCTTTACGATTTATTCCCTGGAAAAGTGATAAGCCGCCGAGGAGATATCAACTGGCAACCGAAGAGTTTAACGCCTACTGATTTTCCCCAATGGGGCTACCTAAAAAATATAGTTTACAATCCATTGCCATTTAACTTGAATGTTTTGAAGCAAAGAATCACTGAAGAAATCAACTCTATTCCAAGAGCGATGCTCCAGCGAGTGATTAAAAATTTTAGCTCCAGGTTAAGTGAATGTGAAGAAACGAATGGTGCGCATTTGCACACGGTTGGTTTTCATAAATAAACTTCAAGAACTGCTCTTTAATTTAACAATAAATAAAACGAGTTTTAATTGATATTTTTTTATTTAACATCTAAAAACGTAAAACATTCTGAGGCTCCCTTTACTAACGAAATAAGGAAATGTGGTCGTACTTTTATTCGCCGAAAATGAATCGAATGTTCTGAAGGCGATCCAATTTGCATAAAAGCTCTTTGAAAATCCAGAAGAAATCCAGTCCCGTGACAACAGAAGGATATCATGATCAACAGCATTGAACGCGTTAGAAAAATTAATTTAAACCAACATTGTCAAACGTGACTCTTCCAGACCTGTACATATATCTTCAGTCGCCTGAAGAAGGGCTGAGGTGATACTGTGTCCGGGACTAAATCCTGATAAAAAAAATACTTAAGAAGTTATTTTTTACAATATGTAATTTGTCTTTGTGTCGTCGCCTTGGAACCTTAGAAGAGAATGGAAATATAAATATTGGCCGAAAGTGTGAGCAGAGATGAGATTATTTATTTTAGGGAGCGGTGGAACACAGAATTTTCGCCAAGAGTAGGAAAAACCCCAGTACGAAGGGAATGATTAATTTTGTGACTGATAACTGGTATAGCATAAATAAGAATTAGTGATATCATGATTCTACTCACATTATCAACACCTGCAACAGAAGATCTAATAGAGTTTGATGATTTTTTTTTGATCTGGTTGATTTTAATTGTTGAGCATTATGTTCGGTTGTTACTATCACACACATTGCAGTGTATGTAGACTTTCTGTAATTTCACTCCACTATAAATTATAACCACAATTATAAGGCCTGTACTGAAAGCATTAACCGATTAGATAGTTCTTCCCTTCTCATATAAATATATCCGTACTAGATAACTTTCATAGTTTTTGTCTTGCTAATTTATATTTATAAAATTGATAATCCCCGTTCCTTCTTAAAAAGCCCAAGATTTAGTCCCGTTGTTGAGGCATCAGGCCATGCTGAAAAGTAAACAGACTATAACCCACCGCGCAGGACAAGTGCGGGTTGACGCATAAATGGATGGTTTATCCATAACTATTATCGTCATTAAAATTGGTACTTGAAATCAAAAAGGTGCAACGCGATCTGGTGGTATATAACAAAGTTGATAAAAAAAGAAAGCTTCTATATTAAAAAATACATGTACCTGCCAATTTTTAATTATTTTTTATTTTCAAATAATATAATCGTCGTCTTATACGTAAATTGATTGTCTCGTTTAATGTAATGAATAATTTCGCCATCAAAATTCTATAAAATAAATAACTATTACTAGTTTATTATTTTTGTTACAAAGATAAAAATTTTAAAAATCGACGAATGATATCACTCAGAGTAATAAACTGGATGGAATCCAGATGTTTTTGGCACTAATAACAAAATATTTTAAATATTACATAAATATTTAATTTTTGTTATCTGATATTTTTTTTTTGTTACAAATAATAATCAACAATGTCTCAATCCAGTACATTTCTTGGAAATATTACAAGGTGATGTGCAAAACGCACTTGACACTGACTGATACAATCTTTAATCTTGACACCTTTTTAAGCGGTTTATAAATAGGAAGCTGAGAACGCTTTGTGAGATGAAATGAGACCAGCGAAAGATAAGGATCTTGAAAGTGCTCCGAGCGTGCGGTAAGCCGCGGGCCTGTCAAGTGCTAAGATCTATTGCGCTTTTCGTTATAGAAGGAACTGGAGATAAATGTTTTTGTTTAATGATATCCTAACAATGAGACGTAATGATGAGGCTTACACTTCTAAATACCAACCCAACATGAACAAATGTACCTAATGCTGCCATTATAATAATTTAAGCGACTTAGAATACAAACTATAAACCATAAATACCCACATATAAAAAAATTTACATTTCAAAAAACTTATCACGACGAATCGAGATCGTCCGTCTTATCGTCGGTTAAAAAAACATTTTTTTTTTGTTTCAAAAGATTTTAATGGTTATAAAAATAGACAGCGAGTTATATCGAATTCAAGCAAAAACCTCGATAATCCGATTTCTTGAAAGTTTCATATTGTAGTCGTTAATAATTACTAATGAAGACTGTTATTGAAAACCCACACAAAAATAATAAGAAAACCTAAAAGAAACATTCCTAATAAATTAACTTTAGGATACGACGAATTATGGGCTAATACAGTAAACCATTCTGATAAAATTATCAACTAATAAAAAAATAAAACGTGCGATAATTTTAATTTCATATCGGAATTTTAATAGAAACTCTAACAAACTAAGATATAACATAATAAAATAGTCACATCATGGCAATATAATCGCTTGTCATGTTATATACAACAGGACCGGGAATTTTTGAGCTTAGTAAGCTACAATATTAGTTACGATAAAATGATACAATAATATGTTGAATAAATGTTTATTTCTAAAGTAGTAACTACAAACGTACGTAGCGATAAATTTGCTCAGGCTCCCTGTCAAACGTTTACCTGCCATCCATCATTCATACATTCGAAACACTGTCACACTGGTCAGCATACCCGAGCTACTTCCAAAATACGAGAACATCAAAATGATTACGTCTAGACTATAAGAAGGTGCATTTTAATAGAAGCAGTATTACAAAGGAAAAACACCTATCAACTAAAATTTACAATACCTTTGATGGATTTAATATCGACATACAATTGTATATACTCTATGTAAACACTAGCGAATGCTGAAATTTTTTAATAGAAGATAAGCAACAGTTTGGCGTCTACAATAAACCATTAACGAGGGTAACTACGAAAGAATCAAATCTTTATGCACGGAGGATCGAGTACAAATAATAATATAACTGGTTACACATTTAAATATTTTTAATGTTCTACATAAATCTTCTCTTTGTATTCCTCAACAATTTCCATGCTACTAATAATATCTCGTCTAATATCGCCATACAAGTTTTAAATTATGTTCGTAACATGACGAGAATTTAAGTTTCATATTCGTGAGTTCATTACGGAAATGCTTAAGGTGATTTTATAAATATTCTAAAGCCTGTGGTTTTATGTAACATCATTAGCATGAACTACAATACTCTTTATACTTTCAAACACATTGAAATGAATTTATCAAAACATTACAACGGAGAAATAAATTTGTATTTATTTACAAAAATCATAACTAGCAATATAAAAATATTAATAAAATCAAAAATACTACGTCTCTACGAACGGAATTGGTCTATAAATTAAGTAAACGCTACATATCACGTATTATGCTACAATTAAATAAATAAATAATTTTATCTAATCTATCTAAACATGAAGAGAATTGTTGCAAAATACTGACAGTAACATTTTAAAAATAATCAAAAATATCATCAGTGGAGGATCGTGTATTATAAAAGTCTAATTGAAAATGTAACAATAATTTGTGAAGTTTCAGTAGTACACATGTTTAAATATTATTTTCATCTAAATAATCTTTTGTTAATAGTTAAGAGGTTTTCCGGCGGTGGTTTTCCTACTGTATGATTTGGTATTGTTTTCGAGACTTGAATTTATCGTTTATAGCACGCAGAATTCGTCAAGTAGATTCTTCAACTCCTTGTTGTGAGCTGCCTTGGAACCGGTGGCCGGCGAGGCGGCAGTGGGTCGACCGTTGTAGCTGCAAATCAAGTTAAATTTAAAGAAAATCGATTTGTCATACACAGATAAATGTTTGTTTTCTTATACATATTACTATTCTTATCACTATGTACATTTTTAGATAAATATAGAAGATTTGAAAAAGACTGTGCTTATATGAACTGTTTCTTTTTTCTTCTTTTTTGTTGAAGTTATTAATGACTGTAAATTAAAGTAGTCTCATAAATAAAAAAATTAATCAACATTCCAAATTTTTTACTTTATAAATAGCAATTTCTCTACTACAGCAATCGAATATTGCAGTGCAAATAGCTTTACAACCACAGAGAAACAAATTCTAAGTATGACTCAATAACAAAAAATAATATACTATATATAAATTTTTATTATACTAAACGGCAAATAAATTTCCATAAAAAAATCCAGTCTTATCTGTGCTACCTGTAAACTTATGAGTATAAATCATGACGACTTGAATCACTATTTCTGAGGGTTTCATATTATTACACAAAGTATAGGTATATCGTGAACGTCAAGGATATGTATAAAAATTGTTACTAAATTACATAATGCCAAAAACACGATTACAGAAAAATGTGGACTTTTGATAAGATACCTCCATTTTAAGTGTTTAAAAAAATTTATTAAAAGATGCATTAAGCAAGGGTCGTTTAATTTAAAGTGTTAACGACATTGTTCTAAGAATGTAATAAATTAGCTATGCTTTGCAGCTGTGCAACTAAGGTGGATATCCAATTTTACACATGTACATGTCCGCAGCAGTGAAAATGTTTAGGTGGCTATTTGCTGACGTTCGTCCGCAAATAATTAAAAGTGACAATAGAAACATTTATACGAGAATAAACTAATTTTAGTTATCTTATTACACATAAATAAGGAAATGAGCCTTCCCGATATTTGCCGAGGTATTACTGTATATAAAAAAACTGTACATAAAACAATTTACAATCATCATGAAAAAATCATACACTCCAGGAAATCAAAATCCATTTTCATATCGTCGTTTGCATAGTAATCATCAATATTATGATAAAAATATTCATAAAAAAAGTTAAAGATTTTGTTTACAGTTTAGATATAACCCAGCCATATTACAGAATGTACCTTTTTATGAAATTGTCTCTAGTAAATGTATTTTTTTTTGTTTTATAATATAAAATGATATACAACAGTTTTAAAAAAATGCGATTATGCTTATTTATGTGAAAATTAAAACACCAATATTTGCGATCCCGACAGAAAAGCTATAAAAAATATATGAAAAGCGGATTACTGAATCTATAAAACAAAAATTTTTGAATTTAAATTAAATTAGTGGTGTCAATTCATAAAAACGTAACTGCAATCTTTTATATCCTGAGAAAAAAAAATAAAACGGTTCTAAATTTGAATTTACCCTAATATTCAATTGGGTCAAGTAAATGATATTCACTATATTGTCATGATCTCACCTAATTACTCTCGGCACAGTGTCAGTTTCGGTACTCTCATATTGTAGGGCCGGCTGAGACGTACCGAGAAGTTGGCTTAACCAACTACCCCTTTGCGATTGGGACTTTGCCCTGGAACCAATGGCCGTTTAGACAATGCGACATTAAGCAATATTAGGTCCGTTTTTACTCAATACGTACTTTGTGAAGTCTGAGAAACTTGTTTTAATTATGAATGAACTTATCTAACTTAATATTAATATATGTTTAATTAACTGAAACGTTGGTTTTGAATATTTTTATTAATTGGATTTATCAATGAAAATGATGGTTTTAACATTAATTCTACGTGAATTATAGGACCCTCTTAATACAAATAATAAATCTTTTCTACCACGTCAATAGTAAACTATCCATGAGGTAAATAATGGATGCATTAAAATGTGTCAAAAAGTGTAATATTTATGTATTTTATACTTGGGCCACCTTTCTATACAAAAATTAAAGTCCATAAAAATAGTAACACTTTCCTAAGCAAAGTTTTTAGTGAATATATCTTACCTGATCAACTTGTGATTTTGCAACATAGTACGGAAACGGGGTTCCACGTAACTCCAAGAGCCCATGTTCTTATGCTCCTCTTGGCTCCACACCAGCTGCGCGTTGGGATATTTAGCAACCTCGGCTTTGATTAAATCGTACGGGAAAGGAGAAATCTGTTCCAACCTACCAAATAAATGTAATCAGATTATTTAACGGCAAAAGTCAAACAGATGATGCAACCACTTTCAGATTGTGCTGTCGGAACAAAAAAATTTAATCGTACTTTTAACGCTCACATTTATCAATATTAACATTGTTCATTATGTTTATAAAATTATTACCTGGCAATTGCGATGTCCTTTTCTAATCCCCTTTCGCGTCTCTCTTTAATCAGATCATAGTAAACACGTCCCGAGCAGAAAGCAAGCTTACGGACATTCTGTGGACATTTAGATGCTGGCCCTTCTTCCGGGATAACTCTGCATAAAAAATATATGTAAATTTTATAACACGTAGGCCCTATTCTCATTAACTGATCACTGTAGTTATTCTACTACATAGTCTATAGAAATATTACGATCTCACCTCTTAAAAAGAGTGCCTTCGTTCATGTCATCGAAGGAAGATTTGCACTCGGGGTGCCGTAACAGCGACTTAGGTGTCATGAGGATGAGCGGCTTGCGGAATGGTAGCGCGATCTGACGCCGTAGAATGTGGAAGTAAGATGCCGGCGTCGAGCAATTTGCGACGATCCAGTTGCTGTCGTGAAGTTGACGCACTGCATGAACGAAATAACAACATCATAACAACAACAATCAAAATAACAACAACACAAGAAACTATTATATACGAAGCATGTTTTAGTTATTATTTACTATTTATATTTATATTTTTAAAGCCAATTAAAATAATCTCATCGGCTTTATTATACAAACAGCTGTATAGATAATTATACTGTATAAAGCTAATATTTAACTTTGAGTTGTACTGGACAGAAACTTAGCTTCGTAAACCTTATCTTTCTTTCGGTTCATTATTTACTTACAACTGGAATTTTAGTCACTTAAATATTTTTAAAATTTGTTGCTTAAGAATATGTAAGTAATACTGTGTAAACAATGGGCGCAAATTAATATATGAACATATTTAAATTAAAGATATATCTTCACATTAGTGACGTTAATGATGTATTAGCCTAAATTGTGTTAACATTATAGGCAGATATTATTTTTATAATATGTTAAAGCCAAAGCTAAATAAAGATTTAAATGCATTTTTAACAGACAGACAGTTTTTAATAGTCTTAAACAGAACAGTGATAAAATTAACATTTACTAATACTATATAGTGAAGTTTTGACTAATAGATATATATTATTCTTACCCTCATAATCTGGGCTCTCTGGCGGCATGTAGTCTGGATCGTCAGAGCTCATTTGGAGGAAACGTTCCAAGCGAGCGGAGGAGTGTTCAGGGCCCTGTAAAATAATGTTAAAAAGGGATTACATTAGTAATACATTATTTACTATCTGTGCCCTCTGGCTGGTTACCTAGTCTTTCTCAAGGATTAAGCTACCCCTACAGCCTGAACCTCTGGCAATTTCGAGAGACGTTTAACTGGTTTATTATAAAAGCTTATTTTGGCATTTAATCATATCATTCTGATTTTACTAAAAAGGTGTTACTCTCATAACATACACACACAAATATTTAAATTTAGTATTTTAGTGCAATCATATACTGTGCAATGAATTTATATTAACATCAAATATTAAATATGAAGCCAATTTTTGGTCAAAAGACCATGTTGTATTTGATTGTTATTTGGCACTAGTTTTTTTTAAACAAGTGTTTAATGCTGATAACTGTTTAAGTATAATTAAATGCATTTTGACACTAACCATACCCTCCATGCCGTGAGGCTGTAGTAACACTATTCCAGATTGTCGCACCCATTTGGCCTGCCCACTCGAGATGAACTGATCAATAATACATTGGGCAACATTGTTGAAATCACCGAACTGTGCCTCCCATAACACCAAAGCATTAGGGTTGGTCACAGAATAGCCCACTTCAAACCCAAGTACACCTAAAAAAATATTATACTAATCAATATTTTAATTAGTTACTAAACCATTTCAGTTCCAGGTGGTATTAAAAAAATATTAACAAAGAATCCCAGCTAGCGCAACCGGCATTCTCTAAAGGAGAAAAGACCCAAGCAGCTTGTTTTATTTTATATGTACTGAAAATTTATAAATATTTTAAGTTTTGTTCGAAAAAAATTATCGAGAAATAATTAATGAAATAAAAATCTTTGTTTTTTAATGTGCAAGCATTATTATAGTATTAAAAGTAGCTGTAGGATGTTCAGCATACATAAGCGAGCCACTTTAACGATCATTTTTTGGTTTTTCTAAATATAAATAACCCCATCAGCGCGATCGCGCTGCCTGGGATTCAATCGGTTAATATAAACTTAAAAACATAATTCAACTAAAAAAAAAACTTTAGTAACCTATACGTACATAGTATATACTACCTACGTATTAAACATAGTATATAATAATCACATGAAGAAATACCAATAAACTGATAACATATTAGCACTATTATTATCACACGCTTCAAATGAAATAATAAATCGCACTTACCATATTCAGACAAGGAGCTATTGCAAACAGTGTATGGTGCTTGATCTGGATACAAATGAGCAAGAGCACAGTATGTAGCCTTATCTACCTTCTGGTGGTGAAGCACATGGTGTCTGTAAAAGTTTGACATTCATGAATTAATAATGTATATAAAGCATTCAAAAAAAACCTAGCGAGCCGCTAGATTAGTTAACTAAAAATCAATTACCTGCACTAGGTTTGACATTCATTCAATAGAACCAAACCCTTATTTACTGTATAACTATGTATAACTCTCGACATAGTAACATTAATAAATAAAAACAATTAAGCAATAATAATTATATTATTCTTCTGCTTATAAATACTTAGTAAATTTTAAAAATTATATTTAAAGTAATATTTACCTGTGTGAGAATGTGCCTCTTTCGACATCCTCTCCAGACAATCGAACATGGATGCCTTCCTTTAACAGTGATCCAAAGGCCATAGCTTCGGCAAGTGCCCAGTCAACAGTGCGATTTTCAACCATCTCCATGCGAGCCTTGAGAATACGGAGCAGACCCTTATGGATCTCAAACTCGGCAGCATTTGGTGGAGAGGACGAGAATCGTTTGCCAATGTGGACTAACGTTTCCTCTACGACTCCTGTTGGTGACATCTAGAAAGACAGTAAATGAACACATATATAATACAATCTAAAGAATTTTTAAAATATGCAATAACAGACAAAATAAATCTTTTCCTGATATAAACAATTGTTATATTTTTATCTAACCTAATAGAGCAAAAGAATAAGAAAATGCTGACCACATTTTATTATCAATATTTAAATCCTTATACACACATCAAAAAGTCTAAGCAGCACATACTATTTCAAATTATTAATCAATTATTATTTAATTTCTTACAAAGTAGGTAAAACCTATGTAAACTTTTTTGATCTAGAGGATATACTAGCTAGTTGTAAAAAAAATTCGAGTATCATTTGTTTTTTTATTCTCAAATTCGCAAATGCATTAGTTCGAATTTTATAGTGTTTTCTTTGCTTATTAAAATGTAGTATTCAATTTTATGTTTTAAACAATAATTTGAAAAAAGGTTTGAACAAATTTGAATTTTGAGACTTTTTTACATCATGGAGCGACGTCAATTGAACGCAGATGAAATGCAAAGAGCTGTAGGGATGTTGCAAGCGGGAAGAAGTCAATCTTAGGTATCTCGATATTTTGGTGTCAACAGAAGCGTTATTTGCCGTCTTCATCAGCATTATACTAACACGGGTGATCCTGCTGAGCAACACCCAGGTCGAGGAAGGCGTACAACCATACGGCAAGATCGATACATACAACTGACTGCAAGACGCCAACCGATGTTAACCGCCCAAGAGATAGGTTTAATGCAACAAAATTCAGGTGGTGTTATTGTTAACTGCCAAACTATGCGAAATCGACTGCATGACTATGACCTACGAGCACGACAGCCAATTATGTGCCCACCGATACGTTACAGGAATCGCGCTCGTCAATATGAATATTATAGGGAGCACATTACATGGACCCAGGAACAATGGGATTAAATTTTATTTTGCGATGAGTCTCGATTTGGGTTCGAACCTGAAGAATAAGAGTGTACCGTCGTCCTGGGAATACTGAAAGACTGAGGTGCGTTCACGAAGTGCATTCATACAACGGT
>DWQX01003741.1:0-16817 GCA_018245475.1 Pharmacophagus antenor
CTGAGCTACTGTTTTGTCAAGTGAAGATCTCCAAAAATGGGAAAAGTCCGTGAAATCTCCAGTGAAACTCGTTCCGCCATTGTTACTCTATACAACGAAGGCAAGTCTGAACGAGAAATTGCCGCAATTGTATCATGCAAACCTTATTAAGCTTACGTAATTTTGTTATAATTTAAAAAAAATATCTTAAATTTAAAAAGTACCTGTAAAGAATTGTATTGATTTGTATGAACATACCAGTAGACACAGGAAAGGAATTTTTATAGGGAATAGGCTATGACTTAACCTTGATTTCACCTGATATTAAGTGACAATGAGACCGTAAATGGAGAAGCCTGCGCGCTCATAATAGTTTGTAGCTATCACATGCATGACTGCCGAACACAACAATGCTATTATGGCGGCAGATTGATAATGAGAGTAGTAGCTAACCAGGCGGGTTTGAATAATCCTACCACTATCCAGACTCTACTACTCCTGTGGCTCGCGAATCGAACCTGGCTCCAGCTCGGAAAACCAATGCGCCACGAAGGCAATCGAAAACTAAGGCCCACAAAGTGTACGGGCAATCTGATGATGGTCACGAAAAGCCGTTGGATGTGGCCAGAGTGAAATCGATTTGTGTAGATCCTTAGGACATGTGACATCACACTGATCAGTCCAGTCACAAAGAATTATTCTTTGAATATATATAGTATGTGACAAATATATTGTGAATATAATACAAGTGTAAAAATTCCTTTATTGTTTTCTAACAGGACAAAGTAATTTAAAAACAAATTGTCTACTTATGAATCAAGGATACAGCTAACCGTTTAGCAGCGTACACGATAAAGAAAGCAATTTTCTAAATAGGGTTCGTAAGGCTCTCCCTAACGGAGGCACAAAAATGGATTGCCGCTCTCTTACCAGGGGCGTCAAGTGTAAAAAAGCTTTTTAACTTTTCTTTTTACGTCAATGTGAGATTTATATCATACTTATGTTTTTCTTGTTTCACCAAATTATATTAATAATTAAATGAAAATTATTTCCGTATTGCATTATATAACAGTTTCAACGGTTTCTGGTCTTTGTGTATCAATGGACTTAAATATGTGACAAAGAACATATCAAGACTTCAAATAATAATGTTGAAACATTCAAAGAATACTTATAAATAGCATCGCTTGTATTCATTGCACTCTTACATTTTTATTCTAGAGCAGGAAGGTATATTCTTTTGTGGATAATATAGACCGACAGTAGCAATTTTTCGATAGTCGGCATGAGCTGAAAGCATCCAGTTAGGTGCCTGACAACGGATATTTCCATTATCATTAAATGAACATATTGTGACACGAATTTTAAAAGGTTTTCGTGAGAATTGTTAGTGTTCAGTGAAGGGGATGATTTTTAAAAAGCCAGAATTATATAAAAAATGATAATGGATATACTCTAGATATTTTTCGTAATAAATTTTTGTCAACAAATTTAAAGTTTATAATCATTCATAAAAACCAAATAATATTAAAAGGGGATCCGTGAATTTATTAAAAACAAAGGCAGTGTAGTAAAAGTTCACATTTTTTAAAATTTTATATTAATGTGAGCCTTAAAAAAAATTCATTATTTTTTATATTCGTCTTACACTAAAATAAAGAGTGTCTTGATTGTTTTTCGTTCTTTATTTGACAACTACCAGTCAACGGCAGTTAGCAGGGGGAGGGGAGTAGTCTCAATCGCTTGGCCGGCTTATTAAGTTTAGTAGCCATGAATCGTTTCATGGAACCGTAGCGCGCGTTTTACGTGCGAGCGTTTTATAAAAACAACGATTTCCAAACTGTTGTTCGTCGTCTCTACAGGACACATTTAAATTTAACAAGCTTAAAACATGTGCCAAGTGCCAATTTCATTCACACTGGGTGTGTAAGTTTGAAGAGACCGCGAATACAATGCCGGACAAATCGTCTGGACGCATAAGGACATCAAGAACGAGCATGAACGTCGACCGCGTTAGCCAGTCTGTTATAGGCGACCCACGACAGTCGTTGAGATTGCGCGCAGCTTCTCTTAATTTGAACATCATTTACAGTTCAGCGCATTATTTCAAGTAATAGTCATAAGTTCAAGAATTTTTTTTGAGGATGACCGAGATCGAACACTGACCGTTAATTCTGATCGATATTGCCATATGATCCGGTCTTTTTTAGCCACAGCAATGCAAAACCAGAATGGCTACAACCGCAACACCTTTTTCCAGCAAGCAGGAACGACTTCTTATGTTACAAATGACTCACTAGCTGCTCTTCACGATTTATTCCCTGGAAGAATGATAAGCCGCCGAGAAGACATCAACTGGCCACCGAGGAGCCTTGATTTAACGCCTGCTGATTTTTTCTTATGGGGCTACCTAAAATGAAAATTTTACAATCCATTGGCATCCAATCTGAATGTTTTGAAGCAAAGAATCACTGAAGAAATCAACTCTACTCCAAGAGCGATACTTCAGGGAGTGATTGAAAATTTTAGCTCAAATTTAAATGAGTGTGAAAAAGCGCATTTGCAAACAATTGTTTTTCAGAAATAAACTTCTAGAACTGCTATTTAATTTAACAATAAATAAAACGAGTTTTAATTGATATTGTTATTTTTTATTTAACATCTAAAAACGAAAAACATTCTGAGACACTCATTATTAACTAACGATTACTTTAAAAAAAAACTAATACAAAAATCAAAATCATTGAATATTTAATGAAGAAATTTATATCACACAGTAATCAAAACAATGAAATCGTGTACATTACCACTTCAAAAGAGGTTTTATGGTTTTCTTTTTCTCTTAAACTTTTTAAAGAACTTGCGAAGTTGTGAAGAACAAATTTAAAAAAAATTAGAGGAGAAAGAACATCTTTGATCTCTAGAATATCACTTAAGAAATCAATGAGAGTTACCCAGTGAAATAGAGTTTTAAATTTGAATTGTTAATGTTATTCAAATTTCTTACTACTTAGGAAACTTAATATTCGCTCCAAGATTGAATCTTGATACGAATTTATAGTTGTGTTTGAATGGTATAAATTACACCCTTCGCTCAATTTTCTTTGGTGCCTATAAATTGTTATATATTTTTTATTTTACGTTAACAATATGAAGACGATTAATCAGTTTTATTATTCTGTAGAAGAACACAAAGTACTGCAATCGTGTAGTTACTTAGCGACACGAAGGGATAAACGATGATTAACAATGGACCTGTTCCTTATGGTCAAGTCAGTTTTATTAAGCACAGTGTAGTCGTCAATTACAGTTGCGGTATCATTCAATTCAAGTTACCAAGTTAAAACTTGAGAACTAAACTTTGAAACAACAAAACTTAATCGCAGCTGAATCTCGTTAAAAGTTTTCATCGTACGTATAAACTAAAATATATGGAACCAATTTATTTATATTTCTAATAATCTATATTAAAATTGTCTGTGCATATTATTTTAGGAAAAAAACTGAAGCAAGAATAATTACCAAAGAGGCGTACAATTTTGTATCTTGATGTGAGGAATAAAGAATTCTGTTTAGAAAAATTTTCTGTAGGCTTAATTTATCAGAGTAGTAGCACATTTATTGGGAGAGGTAATAATTTTCTTTTACCCTATGCCATCTAAGCACTTACATCTAACTAACCTATGCCTACGTTACTATATAACATTCTGAAGACTGTAGCAAATGAAATTATACAGTAAGTTAAAAACTTTAATACATGTTATTTGTTTTAAATAAGACGGATTAACTAATACACTTTATATATTATTTTTCAATATTTCGAGCCCAGTATGGTAAGAGTGCACGTGAGTCAGAGTGTGATATCTTAAAGTATATAATCTAAAAGTTGTGCTTATTACTTGTCTCATCGCTTTGTCGTGTATTAAGTAGATAAATGGCAGTCCTTCTCTTTCTACACTTTAATTGTACAAAAACATTTCGGCAAAGCAACAGTAAGCTTTTGCAATTTTATTCCATGAAATCGCGGTTCATTTGGCTTTTCTCGCTCGAGTCTTGCAGTCTCTAATCGAGTTTAATTCAATCACGTACGAACCTATTTCAATTTAATTAAATATTGACTACGATCTTAAAACATTGACATATATGAGAGCTCTCTGTAATGGATTAAATAAAACATTAACTAATCAATTTCATTTAAACGCATGACTAAAACCTGTAATTTATTATTGGAATTACCAAAGAAAAGGTAACGAAGCTCAACTTATTTTATATGCCACATTATAAAATGAAATTCTAAATAAAGAATACTTATGAAGGAATTGTACTTACAGTTACATGGCATATATATATATATATATATATCTCAAGTAATGTAAAAAGTAATAGTGTTCAGTAACCCCACGGTGAACATTTTGATATTAAATGTATCGCTGAAAGCTTCCAACACGTGTCCCCGTTGTATCTTAAAGTTATTTGGAAAATATTATGAAGAAATTTTGAAGAACAAGCAGACTTTGTTCTAGCATCAAATGTGCTGAACGTAACTTTTAAATAATACGTAAAAATGAATAATGTTAAACTATCTAAAATGTTGTTTTTACAGCTCATTTTTTATTGCAGTCTTACAATTTATATTCAGAAATTGATCGGAGAGTAAGAAAGGTTCAATATTTTAATCGAATGGTATTTCTTGGAAAGATAAATTAAAAGTAGTTATTATCCGTATGTTCTTTATGAGGTCAACTTCATTTGGTAGGTGATTTTTTAACTCATCTTAGATATGTAATGGAGAAAAAATTATTTCTGGTCTCATATAGTCATCATAATGAAGTTATATAACATAACCTTCATAAAATAAACAAAATGAAATAATACATGTATCACAATCATTAAATAATGTCGATAATTCGATCACAATAATAATTTAATAATGTTACCTCATGAAAAACAAAATCAAACGAGAATGAATACACATCGGTGTTGGTAATTTTTTTCGTTGTGTACCGCCTGACCACGACCCTACCTGATAGTGGGGGTGTAGTCTATGATGTTAAATCGCATAAGTTTAGTATATATTGATATACAAAAAGCATCAACGATATTTACTTCCTCTTTCATTACTTAGCCGTTACGCAATCGGTCACTAATCCATTTGTTTATCTTCACCGATTTCCATAGATCATCGCATTACAAGTATACTTCATATAATTTATAAATAACTGAATTTTAGTTAAACGCAGGGGATGTCTTTTGTAGAAAATAATGAAATAAGAAAGACGTTTACCATGCGTTTTATTAAATCATACGACTACTTATAATAATAAGACTAGTAAGCATTATTACGTAATAACATTGCGCGTATTTTACTTATATTAAAATTTGATATATTTAATTTATGTACTCATCATTGCAAGGTATTAGAAAATTATTTAATTAATTGATAATTATTTTATCTTCCCGTACATAAAAAACAACAAATATTTTTGGGAAAACTTGAGTCTCGCCGATTCAGTTTACTGTCGACGAAATTGGCAAGCTTTTCTTTTGAAGGTACCCTTTAAAATTGGATTCAACAAATTCATTGAATCCAACAACGGAAAACGGATTAGAGTCAATAAAAAAGTTATCTGATAAAATTAAAGCGAGCTACGCTTGCTTTTAATTCACGATTTATTACATATATAAGGGGCGACATTTGAGATATAAAGGCTGACCCAATGTTATATGAATGTCAATACTAAAGGTAGTAGTAGGTAGTATTTGTTTATAGCTCTATTAAAGTAAATGAACATGTAGACTTTTAATCAATCCAGTGATTATTATTTACACCAATAATTTAAATTTAAATTGTATTTTTTGATTATTAGTACATTTTGTTTAATGTTATTTTTTATATTCAAAAAGTAATTAGGTAACGGAAACTTAAAATTGAACTATTTTCTTTAACGAGGTTTAAATAAAATACTATATGGAAAAATATTTGCAGATTAATAAGAAGTGCGTGGATAACAAACAAATACAAAATAAAATTCGATAGTACTTTTGCTTCCCAAGTTACAAGAAATCACACTTCAAATACTTGAATACTATTATACATATGAATAAAATATAAATAACTTTACAATTAAATCATTCTATTGTTTACACCCTCGAATTGCTCTACTTTATAGCCAATACTTTAAGAAATTTATGGGACTTTAAAAAGGTACTGAGCTTGTACCCCTTGTCAAAGTACTTCGGTTCGAATGCACTTAAGACGACCCATTATTTCTGAAAACTACCATTCTTTCTTCGGCTCTAAATCTTGGTTTGGTACATACATTATTGTATAATTTATATCAAGAGTTACGTTAATATTTATGAAATGAGTCAATGTTGCATGAATATACAGATCTAACGTTCTATTATTGATGTAAACCTTTTTTGTAATTAGATTTTTTTATCACTAACCTGTTTATTTCATAATACGCGAAAGTAAACTCTTTCGCCGGTGCTGTAAGTCTTTCAATGAAGAATAAATCCAATCGTTATACAGCGTAATAGCCTGAAGGTGAAGTTAGGGTGAAACTTCCAGGGAGACATTAACTTTATTTAAGAACATCATAAACCTTTTAAACGATATCAGATTCTTGCTACGCTCGTCAAGAACCTTTACATAAAAGTAAGACCTGTTTTTAACAACAAACTGTATATATAGTTATTTATAGGGTATACGACCTTAAATAGCTTCATTGATAAACTTTGCCGAGCTCGATATTCCAATTCAAAACTTTAGTTTTAATTCCTATGTTAAGTTTCGCATTTTTAATGATTTCGGAGAGTTTACTAATACATATTTAATTTGCTAATATATACAATGGTACATTATAGTTTGTTATTGTATATTATTTATGATAAAAAGTTACAAAGACATAAAAACCTTACTGTATTTTAACTGTTGTAAATAAAACTAACAAAAATACTAATTCTGAATAACTTTTATGAATTAAATATAAATTTAAAATAAATGTTATGAATCAGTCTCCTAGATTTCGATCCTATTGAAAATAAAATTTTTGAATATCAGTTATCTCGAATCATTTACTCGTACTTGAGACCTTTGGCGAGTATTACAGTTTAAATAAATAAATGATTAGAACAAAAATAATCATAAACATAGTTTCTTTGAATTAACTTTAACTTATAAGAAATTTCGTTAAATACAACTCATTCATAATTTATCGACATTGTTGATTTTACAGTATTGCTTGAAGTTTTCTTTTTCTGTAAAAGATAAATATTTATTTTACAAAGGTTAATATAAAATAAACGTTAGATATTTACATTTTTTTTCTCAACATAATGTTTGTAGTATATTTGTGCCATTCTATCATTGGTAAAGGAAGACAAAGGGAAAGGACATGCTAATTCTTGATTCATTATCCTACTGGGAGCGATAACGTCATGTTAACTGATTGTAATAGAGAAAACGACAAGAAATTTCGGGTGGGTAGATTTATATTCTAAATAAACATCGGCCATAAATTATTATCGAAAAGGACGAGTGTATTATTCTGAATAATCTATAAGATTTCATGAGATAGACAAAGAGAGAAAGCGTCAGGAACGCTTTAGAAATTTGTAGACGATACAAGATTATCAATCGGCAATCTGAAAGCGAACTGTATACACCCAAAGTCAATCTAAAAATCAAATCAAGATGAAGAAAATAGTGTACAATCATTCCGTCAATACGGTTCGTGGGCCCTAAGAACTAACAAGGAACGGTCTTTTGCTAGTAATTGGGTCTTAAATTCTTTCCGTGGCGACAGGAAACTAATTAGAACAGACCTCTACCAATATAGCAGTCCCAATCGTATTACAATACAATGAACAAAATACCAAAGAGAAGAATGTTGACTTTGACCAAAACAATTCAAGCTTATTACACACTATCAACACAATACCACATTGATTTAGCCAATTTGTAATATATTACTATAAATTTTTATATAGCAATAATTACTCTAGCTACACCGGCCTTCATAACACTAATATTTAAAGTTCACTATTCGACTTTACCTTGATGATTTCATTAAAGGTATATTACCCGTAACAGTATATATAAATACAAAAAATGATATTTATAACAAAATTTATGGAACAAATTTATGAACCAAGAAATGGAATCAATCATAAAAATCATGAAAAAAGTTTTTAAAAACGACCTTATAAGATAGGTACAAGTTCATATAAATTAAACTATTCATTATCAGATAACCATCAAAAACAAAAACGTATTATATTAGCAAATCAAGGTTTGCAAATAAAATACAAAAATTTACAGCAACTGTGGTATATGATAAACTTGTAGATTTCAGTTAAGAATATTTTGCAAATGAAAATAGTATTTTTACACAAATTGAATTTTATAAGTAACTGGCAGATGTAATAGACCATACGGAAATAAAATAACTTATCTTTGTGCTCGTCAATTTCATGCTGCTAACTTTCGCAGAATCTACCGATCAATAGAAGGTTATCTCTATGTTTCTTACTTATGTATGATCCGTCCGACCGTTATAAAGTTCCCGAATACCCGCAGAAGTTTTAGTACAGTACTAATAACGTCGAAGTCTTGTTAGATTGGTTCACCGACTTCATTTGCTTGGGTAAGCATCCAACAAAACTTCTGTTAGTATCCCGACTACGAATAGTGCCAATTTTATTCTTCTTAGACATTAACTTGAAAATCTTACCGAGAAAGTAGCATATGTTACGAAAAAGATGTAAATTGTGATTCTTGAAACAAGGTCCAGGTACCAAGTATATGTTGATATATAATACAACATACAAACGCACCCGTGCATCAATATTAAAAACACCAACGATTTCTTTGATAGAGCCATCAAAAAACCCGTTCGAGCATTGCGAAAAACCGAGCAGGACTTTATTTCAATAACCTCAATCGATTGAATTTTTACTGTATTAAAATAATTTACGAGTATACCAAATAATGTCTAAAGTTTTTTTTATTTTTGGTTATAAGAAAATTAAATTTGTGAAAATATAGTTCTTACTATATTATTCAAATCTGCACAACGTCTGCTTAATGCGCCGTTGCTTAGCGTGCCGTAAGCGACTTTTTGTATAACTTCTAGATGTTCAGTAAATAGTGATAATGAATCTCTAATATTCCTCACTTTCACTTGCGTCCAGTTTATAGCGTACAAAGGTAATTTGTTACGTGTAAAAGGACTTCTGCAATAAACAATACAATATTAAACCTTATTGGTGTGTATCTATTAAGGCCCAGCCACGTCGTCGTTTATTGAGCATTGGCTATTGAAACATGTTACACCTTGGCACGCTGCCAATAGAGAACAATGCTTAATAGAAAGCAAGGTGGATCATTCTTACCTCAAATATTACCTATTGTTTATTTTATTTTGTTCTTATCGTTATTTTATAAACCTGAACTATAATTTTATTGCTTTTTAAGAGGTACTTAGCATAATTAGTTTAAGCTTATAATTATAAACACGTCTCAATCTGACATATAGATTTTTTAATTTTTTTTAATCTTGCTGTATGTATTTTTGATGAAATAATTACTAGGCTGAGTCAAACCTATATACATTAAAAAAAAGTTTCACATTTTATGATAAAAAAACTATTAATAATGCACTTGTTTGTTTTAATAAAATCTGTATTTTTTCGTTATTAATAGTTTAAATTAATACGTATCACTAATTCATAATTATAAAATACAAAAATCTCATAATTTTTAATTTACAATCCTTTCTCGTAAGTTACACAATAAACTTTAATAAATAAAAAGAGACCTCAAATTTGCCTAACAAAATAATCAACTCGAAATTTGTACCTCGTTGAATATTGAAAATCGATATGCGAGTGTTTGCAGACTTCGAAATTAAACTTTGTTTGTTATACGACGTACCATCCATTTTCTGGTTTCCGAGTTACATACTCACTGACATATACCAGACACCAAAATACGCCAAAGCTACATAATGCAATTAAACTACAGTTACTCTAGCACGAACTTGTAACACACACAACAACACAAGTTGTTGATTTAAAGAGCTGCAAACAATCTATATAGATAAATAAAATGGGTATGGGTTTGCTAAGTTTCCGTCAAGTCGAGCTTGATTAAGCCATATAGATAGCCAAAACCACAGCCTTCACTTTTATGCTTAGTTGAAAATTACCAAAACTTTAAATGTCTAGCAACGCAGACATACACGGAGCGCGGAACACGTTTACCTTGTAACACGAAAATCTTAGGTTTGAAACCGGGATCACATATTTGGCAGAATTTAGCGAAGCTAAATTTGTTCAAACCCGCCTGGCTAGCTATCGCTCTTATACCGTAGAACTACAGATATAACAGCATTGTTGTAGTCATATATATATATGTGAGTCAGACTGTTGGAGAAGTGCGCGCTTGTTCGTTTTATCACCATTTTTAATATTCAACAACGCAGCTGGCTGTAGGCGACGGTGATCACGTGAATTATTTGAACTTAACATCGACTTTTAAAAATCAACATAAAAGAAACCGTATAAAAACGTGATATACTTGACGACTCTATTGGACCTTCAGAAACACTTTCATCTAACGCCATTTTAAGGGAGTGGATATTTATCGGAAAGGGTGACTCGACATTAAAAATTGCGATTACTTTGTTGTCAACACCGAGGATCGATTACGTTTCACTTGCCTAAAGTAAAAATTATATAGAGCGCGCGAATACTTAAGCAGTTATGAATAAATACACAAATATTTTTATATACATATAAATTTTACGGATTTGCAAAAAACATTACATTATATAAAAAATATGATAAACAGTGAGATTCTAACTTATTTATTTTCAATACTTCTCATTTCCAGAATCATTAGAACTTGAATTTGATAAAAATATAATTGAACACTACATAAAATAATTACATTATTTAATGGATAGAGAAACATAAATAAATATCTCATGATGAGAACAATTTGTGACATTTCGTCATCCTTCATTTGATACCGCCGAAGAAAATGTTAAGTTATTTATATAAAACAATTGATGTATTCTTCAGTCTAAGTAAATATAATACCACAGCGGCTTTCATATAACCACGAAGCATTAACGTTATTGCCTTTCAGTTTGAGAGGAGCATCTAATTTTACTGGATTATTGGGACATGACGTCGTATGTCCAATCACCCTAAATAAACTATTTTTATTTAGGGATTTCCTTATTACGTAACTTTTAACAATATTCTATTTTTTTAAAAAAGGTTGTAGTGATTTATGATCCCTAAATCCGTAGTCGCTGTTTCTAATTCGCCAGTTTGTTATTGAAGAAACATATTCCTTGTATTTGACTTAACCTTTTTCGTAGCATGAAGCTATGCTGGATTGTAATGGTTTACTATAATGCTAGGATTGGTAATACTAGCCTTTTCAGTACATTTCTGATTAATAAAAAATATAAAAACAAATTTATTAAAATAAAAATATCATTAATGTTTAATAGAATTATAGATATTAATGAGGCTTATAATTTTGAACAGTAATTATTTACATGACACGATGGAAATACATATTAATTAATGGAAATTTTGTCAAAATATCAAAAACAAGGTTAGGCAATCTTTTCAATTATTGTAAATAAATGATTCTTAAGAGTATTTCTCTTAAGGATATCTGGAAAATCGTTAATATACTTCTCAGAGACATTCTCTTTATTGATAAAGACCAAATAATCGTGATAATGGATCTATGAGCACAAATATGTTCTTCTAATAGTTGTTAAATCAACTAATTACATCATTTTTCTTAACCTTTTATGTATTTTACTAGGTATACAAAAAAACCTGCCTAACGATTATAAAAATACAATTAGATCACATTAAAACTATTTATCTTGTTTAGGTATATAATAATTGAAAATCGTATTCTTTTTCTTAGAAAAAACATTTTCATAATTGTTTTTGTTGCAAGTTTAATTATAGTTTATTGCTTGGAACTATCATGTGCAAGCTATTTGAATACAAGATTTAAATGCGCTGTTTTGTTAATGGCACGTAATCTGTGTATGCTTTTAGATTCCATTTCGAGTGAAAATTGGTTTTCGGCTTTACATTCTGTTTCATTAAAACTTAATTGTCACATTTGTAAAACAATTAGGTTCGCCAACTATTCAATGAATTATTTACACGTGTTATATTGACAAACAATAAGCATTCGTATTAGTTAATATGAGTCAACTTTTGAAGAATTAAGCCTAAAGGGGGAATCGTTCTATGAAGTTTATAAATAAAATTGTTTTTGATAAGGGTACATCGTCATTTATCGAAAGTGTACGTGTAGGATATATATTGTATTAATAAAATTAAAGTAAACAAAACAATTTCTTCCCCACCACCCTAATTTTGAATATACCTTCAAGAACATTACCACTTAGTGACCCTCTACCGAAAAGGACGTTTTTTATCGCCGTTTAGCTGTAACGTATTTCTATTGATAAAATCCCTTACCCGATAATCTATATAAATAGATTCAATTATAACGAGAAAACAAAATGTAACATGTATTTGTAAATAACGGCGGAATAAACAAACCGAATAAAAATTATTTATCTAGAAATAACAACTTTGCCGAGAAGAATATAAACTCTTGATTTTATTTAGGATAAACATGCTACCAAAAACTTTCATAGTACAAAAGGGTTAGCAGCTGATTGATTTGAGATTGTGTCTTAGTCATAATAATTGCATTTAAAAGAAGTGTAAATTAAGAAATAATTTTTGTTTCATTATTTTAGAGTTCAGCAGAGTACCGCTTAGATGAAGAAATTATATTAACCAGTTATATGAGTTGTAGTCATTTACAATTTTTATTATCTCATACAAATTTGATAAAAAAATTATTGTATGTTTAAGCGATGCACTCTAATACAAATTTAATATGTAACTTTTCTTAATATCTCCTATGACCTGTCAACAGTTTTAATTCTGTTGTAAAATGTGTATTTATCATGGGTCATATTTTACCAATGACAGATATAAACGTAAAAACCTATACTACTTGCAGAAGCGAAACAAAAAACATTAGTTTCAAAATTCTTTAACTCATAATAGTAGTAGGGTTTTCTTCTTCTAACAAACGCGTAATGTTCACATATAATACAACGAAAAAGAAAAATACACTCTCGAACATTTGTGTAATCTTACCATCTTATTTCTATTCCACTGAGGGAAGGAACAATATCTTTGCAAATCTGCGCTTGAAACGTGTTTAAATTACATTATTTTATCTTGGTACAAGTAACGTTGTAAAATAAATCGTTCGTTCTTCAAAATAAATTCATATTTGTATAAATAAATTTTGAATCATTTTTTTTATAAAATACCAGCTAAACGAACACGGAGACATTATCCTTATATTTATCTCTTTTATTATTCAGATTTATTACGAATCATTTATCGCTTTATTTATTTATTTCAGCGCCTTGTTGAAGAATTTTAACAGTGATGGATAAATAATTGCTTCACTCTCAAATATGTATGTGCCGAATATCAATCACAATTATTTATACATATTTTACCTTTATTTATTGAACAGTATAACATTAACCGATATAAAAAAAAATATTTTCTAATGGATTTCTTCCGTAATAAAATACTCTAAACTATTTTTTATAAAAAAGTAAGACAAAAAATACGTATATCCGTTAGTAAGTGATACACCTACATCGTTAAGGGCTAATTAGAATATCATTCAACACCACAGTGCGCTCATTACTTTGGAACATATAATATCAAGTTACGTTACTCTAGTATTTCCACTAGCTAGAGCGTCCGTTAAATAGGAATACATTAACATTTATGTGCCATCAACAACAACAATAATGACAACATGTGTGTGTGAAGCCAGATGGGTACGAAAAAATCTTATTATAGCCTAGACCATAGCGCTACGGAGGCAGTCGACACATTGTTAAACCTTACACGGTACATATACGTATAAATTAAATTACAAAATAAAACATTGTGTCTATTTCGTTAATCGTATCAAAAATGCGATAATTAAGAAAATAAATTAGGTCAATCGCTTAATATCATTATCATTCTCGTATCTGTTATTTTTAGAGCGAATATTGTAATTATATGATTTCCTAAGAAAGCTTCCTCTCAAACTGAAACACAATACTGGTGCAATAATTGGATCAAGAGTTGTTTTAAAATGTTGAATGTAAGTTGATCCTCTTCGAGTGATTTTCTAATTAAACACGATAGATGAAACAACTCTCGACCAGAGCCTGACCTATCAAATTCAATTGACCCTTTGTTATTGAAGTGAATAAATCAACAACAATCAACAAAATCAGTGTTCATTTGGAAGTAGTCGTTAAATTTCAATAAAGTACAAGTCTCAATTTTACAAAACTCAGAAAATATACAAACTAAAAAGTTCAGTCTATACATTATTATAATTATAAAAGAAATAGTCGCGACAGAAGAGTAAAAACTGTTAAGGACGCTGAATTCGGTATCTCTCTTCTTTTTAGGTACGGTTTTTTATCGGTTATAGGCTAACACTTGAAGTCAATTATTAACCTAATGTTAAGGACAATGTGGCCATAAGTGATCGGTTCTCCCGGAGAACTTCTGGCTCTCACATGTATGACTCTCGGAACACAGCAATACTGTAACAACTGCAACAGATTAAGAATAATAGATAACTAGACGAGTTCAAAAAACCCACTGCGATGCAGACGTCACAATTCCTGTGGCCCGGGAATAGAACCTGGGAACTCCGCGTTACAAGACAAGCAGCAAACCTCTGCACCACGGAGGCAGTCAACTACGCCATAAAAACAATCAAATTATACAGCTACTAAACTAAAATAAAAATAAAAAATGACACAAATAACCACTACAATTTTCTTCTTTTAATTTCAAGTTGTTTAATGACAAAGGCAGAAATTTCAAAGAGGGTGCGGACAATTTAATATCTGGTCGCAATCTCCTCTTAACAGCAATTTAATTGAGTTGCGTAACTATACGAGGTCACATTTCCAGAGCTAGCCCGAAGCGTAATTAGGATCTCTACGAAAACTAAATAGTTTATTAGACAATACATTGAGTATTCATTACGTTATGAAATTTGTATTAACTATATAGATTTGATCATAGAATTAATTTAGACGATGATAGTAATTAAGGCTATATTTAAGTATTATTTCTCTAATAAAATAATTTTATATTTATTTTAAGAAAATAAAAATTAAAAAACAAAATATTTAGTTAAAACTTAAAGACTACCCTTGGCTTAGTACATTTCTTTGGCAATACTTCTTTTTCAAACACATTTTTGCTTTTGACCTTAAGATATTCTCTCTTTAGCTTTTTATAGAGTTGTTATGTGAGATCAAAAATTATCATGTTTCCATAAGTATTATAATTCATAAGTATTATTATAAATCAATATAATTTGATGTCTAAATTTCTATTTAGATTATGCAATTCGTGCATTAAATTTGTAAATATTTCCGGATTGTGATTGCAAACATGTCTTTCTTTTTCCGGGTTTAATGCCACATTCCAACCCCATGCTCGTGTTACTCAAACGTTGGAAAAACCAATAAAGTCTCACGGAGCTGCAAATTGATTTCTGTAGTGCCTGTCTAACAGTATCGCTATTTATTATTGTACGCACCTTTATATCTAAAAATATATACTTTTTGGCATTTTTTAAGCTAATAGACAAAATTTCTGTTAATCCAGTGCATTAATCTTTGTTTAATGCATCTTTTTCGAGAAATAAGAAATTTTAATATTTTATTACCTTACATTAGCACCGCAAGGAACTAGAAAAAATAAAATATAACGAATAAAATACAATTTTTTTATTACGAAATTTTCTCACTACGAAAATATCTTGTATTGACAAAAAATTACACATACAATTTAAATTTTTTAAAATGTTAGGTATAAACTTTTTATGTCTAGACCCTTATAAAATATTATGTAACACGGAATAGTTTACGGACCCTGGTTCCGCAGGGGCTGAATTCGTCGAATCCGTAAGAGACACAAAATTTGACATTACCGAAAATAATCAGAAACACAACAGTATTTGTTAATTAAATATTATCGACATATTTTGTCTGAATCGATGTTGAATCTTTTGTTAAAACTAAATAAACTCTCACACTGAATATTGACACATAAACAGAGTCCGGAATCACCAGTGGACGAAATATAATAATAAATAGAACTATTGCACTAATTTCACTTCAACGCAGTGCAGATTGCACTTTTTGTATTTATTACTTATTCTACTATTGTAATTATTACTTAGTATATCAGCATATTTTCTGTATATTACTCTATTTTAAAACACTCAAAACATCTTATTAAATATAAAAATTAGAAATAATATTTTGCCAATAACTACGTAGGCACTTTTAACTTCATTCGTTTAGTGTTACAAATCGCCTATTTTCATTAATGAACGACGTTACATAATGGTCTGAAACAAAATAGCGCAGTGTTCCTTTTACTGCGGTGTCAGATTAACAGGAAGCGTACTGCCATAGAAGACGTGGGCCGTGTTCAAATGAGACGTTAAGATATTTTGGCAAGCAAAAATAGTTTCTAAACAAACGCTGCAGTAGTTATATACCATAGTACTTTTTATATTATTCAAAGAATATCATTGGTAACACCCTTCAAGGTTCGAACTGCAACATTCTTTACAGTATTATATTAAACGAAATTATTCCTTGTCCTGTAATAAAAATATTTTTTATACATATAATTTAATAATATATACA
>DWQX01003742.1:0-16815 GCA_018245475.1 Pharmacophagus antenor
TAATAAGGTAAATAAATAATTTGTAGAGCACTAACTTTTGGAGTTTTATTTAATATTGTAATTTTTTCAAGGTGGTCACAAACTTTTGGCCGGCAGTGTATGTGTCAAAAGTTACACTTGAAAGATAGTTTTTATCCAAAAATACTCTAAGATCTATAATACATTTAACCTTGATATAATTTTATTTATTAATTTATTGTCAAAAATAATACTAGTTGTTTTTATATGTAAATGATATACGACGGGTGTTCAATAAGTAGTGAGAATGGCTAAGATGCAGTTATCTTTTCATCATCATCATCAGCCTGCGTCAGTCCACTGCTGGACATAGGCCTTCCCCAATACCTACCACCATATGCGATCTTCTGCTTCCTTCATCCAGCCGCTTCCCGCCGTCCTGACTAAATCGTCAGTCCATCTGGTGGGAGGGCGCCCTACACTCCTTCGTCCTATGCGCGGCCGCCACTCCACGAATTTCCTCCCCCATCTGCCATCAGTGACTCGGCAGATGTGGCCGGCCTACTACACGCACCACCATCTTTTATTAAATGCTATTTAATTTTTCAACTTAGTCACCTTTTAGAAGTATACACTTGACATATCTTTTTTTAAGCATAAAATTCCTTTTTGAAAAAAACCTTCGTCCTGATCTCTTAAAAGTTTGTGTACAGCTGCGATCACTGCGTTATCGTTATCAAATTTATGACCTTTGAGGTGCTCTTTTAGCCGCGGAAAGAGATAAAATCACTAAGAGCGAGGTCTGGTGAATACGGTGGATGCCCCATCAATTTAAAGCCAGCATCTTCAATGGCAGGCATTACTATTTTGGACTTGAGCGTGGGGGCGTTATTTTGTAAAACAAAACAACTTTTGCCTAGTTTTTCACACCGTTTTCGTGTATTTTATCACGCAGTTTTTTTATTTGTTTTGCATATAAGGTTTCCGTAATAGTGGCATGACTCAGGTATTCGATCATTTGGCTATTCCAGAAAAAAGAGTCCATAATCTTGCCGGAGGATGGAATTGCCTTCAATTTCTTTGGAGTTGGAGATGACGGTTTCTTCCAGATCATGGGCTGTTGCTTCGTTTCAGGATTGTAATGGTGAAGCCAGGTTTCATCAATAGTTATGAATCGAGGCAAAAAGCGGTCAGGAGCTTGTAATAAATCTAAACAGCTTTGTTAAATTCTTAGTCTGGTTTGTTCTGCGCGTCCGTAAACATTCTAGGCACCCAGCGCGCTGACACATTTTTCATGGCCAAATATTTGTGTATAATATTATGGACACTCCCTATTAAAATCTTTACATCATCAGCCATAAAAAGAACAGTAACAAGATGACCGTATAAAATAATTTTTTCAACTTTTTTAAACATTTGTTCTGTTGCTGCTGTCGTAGGGCGTCCCGAGCGTGGGTTGTCATTGGTGGAAGTTTTTCTTCGTTTAAACTCAGCACACTAAAGTGCAATTGTTGAATATAAAGGAGCATTAACACTTAATGTTTCCCGCAACCGGTTGATTTATCTGCTCCGTATTGAAAAATTTTTCAATGTTCTACATTTTCGCGAACACGTTCCGAAACAAAGCAGCCAAATAACTTCGCTCAGAAAAGAACAAAAGAGAATCGAAAACTTTTTGATTTACTAGTATTACAGATATTTATGCTATGCCTGTCAGTATTTATATTTCTTACCAAGAAGTGTAGATATATCATTCTCACTTATTGAATACTCCTCGTAGTTTTCCATTTACTAATATTTAATGTCATTGCATTATTGCTACACAAATCAAACACGACTACAAGATCTTTTTGTAATTTTAAACAGTCATTAATTTCAGTAACAGTACTCTAAATTTTTAAATCGTCAGCATACATTAGAGAATCGCACTAGTTATTCCACCAAGTCGTTTATAAAGATTATAAATAGTAATGGACCCAAATGAGATCCCTGTAGCACACCAGAGAGACATCGAAAGGCACTTGTAATTTTTAGAGCAATTGTTATCTGACTTCTTATAAAAAGATAGGATCTTATCCATCGTAATGAACCACGATATATATCACAAGATTTTAATTTTGTACACTATAGGTCATGGTTTAACCGATTAAATGCTTCCGCAAAATCAGTCTACACAGTGTCAACCTGCTATACTTTAGCAAAAGCACTACATAGATATTATTTGTATGTCAACAAAAAACTTATGGTAGAACGGTTGTGCACAAAGCAATGCTGATTAAGACTTATGTACGGTTTAACATGTATGTATATAATGTCATAAATCAAACTTTCAAATGATTTGGCCAGACAGTATGCTAAAATGCCTGTAATTATGGTGCTCAGTAAAACCGCCGCTTCTAAGACTAATTATAAATGAGATAAATTGGGTACATTAATTCTATTGGACACTTCTTCACAAAGAAAGAAGGAATTCCATTTGGATCTGAGCCTTTGTTTATGTCTAATCAGTTTTTTATAGTTGCTTTTTTATGAACTTCTACATTAGACAGTTTCAGTTTCAAAACCCCTTTGATGCGGTGGAAATAATTTTTTTTGTACTATCATGAATTGACCGAAAGTAAAAGGAGAATAATTCATATATTTCTTTACCATTACAGCACTGCATACTCTATCAAATGCCGTTTTCTGAGGAACAGGACCTTGTTTTTAACATATGACCAGAACGTTTGGATTATAGATTACAGATTCTTCTATCTGTGATAAATATAATTTGTAACACTTATTATTTGTTAAGCTTTGGTTTTAAGAATTGCAAAACTATCGTAGTCATATGGATTGCAGTATTTTTGAAAACGTTTGTGATATTTCTTTTTCTCCTTTGAACAATAATGTAATGAGTAATTGAACCATATTGATTTTTTGTGAGTCGAGTATTTTTTGCAATTATGCTGCTCGAATTTTGTCAAAATAAATAAGTGGTTCCGTTTTCACAGTGATTTCTAAATAATTTGTCCCCTTGGATAAAGCTTAATTCTTTTGTAACCTTGCATATGCCATATTTGTAAAAGTATAAGCGACTACATTTATTTTTTTGTTTAAAATATTAGTTTGGGGAAAAAGAAATACAATATTTTTATATGAACTTCAGGACTTTATTTAAAATGCTTCGGATTGTCTGTTTTGGGTGAAATATACACCTCATAGAAGTCCTGGTTTCTACTTGCAAAAAACTCTAGTAATCGATGTTCAAATTCTTCCCTAGATGCCAATTTTTTATTACTAAAGAAATTTTGCAATGCAAGAAAAAGGTGGTAATCGCTTGGTGCCAAGTCCGGACTGTACGGCGAATGCTTTAAAACTTCTCAATCAAGCTCCCGAAGTTTCTGGCGAGTCACTAGACGTGTGTGGCCCCAGCGTTATTCTAGTGGAACGCGATACTTCTCCTGTTGGCCAATTCTAGCCATTTCTTGTCAATCTCTGTCTTCACACGGTCCAGTTGTTAACAGTAGAGATCAGAATTTAGTGTTTGGTCATATGGAAGCAACTTATAATAAATAATCCCATCTTTCCTCTTCATCGCTCATAAGTAACATAGATAAATCGAACACCTTAAAATATCTTTCTAGTATGTATACCCAACTCCAGTAACTGCTCTTTCAATTTTAGTTAATTTACAGATTGTGATGTCAAGAAGAGTATTCTATCCATTTCCTCGGACTCTGTTGGCGGTGACTGTATTAGCCGTAAGATGGTCATTCCTTTACTTGATATTCTTATTTCCATCATCAAACGCATCCCAAATTTTTCAATTTCCACCAGGTCATTTTCCAATCTATAGAAAGAGGCGCAAATAATGCCTCTACCCAAAAAGTCAAAACCATCCTCTCCGTCAGACTATCGCTCTATATCCATACTTCCGTTTTTGTCCAAATTCTTAGAGCGCCTTGTCCATCAACAACTTAACTCCTTCTCCGGCAACAATCTCTTAAATCCATATCAATCTGGCTTCCGTCCTGACCATAGCACGGCTACTGCACTCCTAAAAATCACTGACGACAAAAGGTTGGGAATGGATGATCAAAAGCACACGGTGCTAACATTGTTGGATTTCAGCAATGCTTTCTGCACTGTAGATTTCGATATTTTACTTGCAATTATGCGCTCTCTTAACATATCACCGGCTGTTATTGACTGGTTTCGTAGTTACTTGTATGGGCGTCGGCAACGTGTGCGATTTCAAGATAACTATTCCTCTTGGTGTAGCATTAATGCCGGCGTACCGCAAGGTGGCGTGTTGTCCCCACTTCTATTTGCATTTTTCATTAATTCTATAAGCTCTCAAATATCTTCTCTATACCACCTATATGCAGACGATCTCTAAATATATAAACAGTCGACTTTAGCTTATCTACCAAGTGCTATAAATATAGCTAACATGGATTTGGTCAGTATTTCGCATTGGGCTAAATCTTATGGTTTGCAAGTTAATCCTGCTAAGACTCAAGCCATCATTGTTGGCAGCACGCTTCTTATTAGTAGAATTGACTGGCATCAACTACCACCTATCATATTTTATGGCATAATAGTCCCGTATAGTGACACTAAAAAATCTGGGCGTTGATAGACCGTAATTTATCTGGGGTACCGCAGATACAGGAATTGAGTCGAAAATTGTTCGGGGCCTTAGGTTCTTTTCGACGCTTGTAATTTTCTTCATATTTCTACTAAAGTTGCGCTTGTTCAGTCCTTACTTCTACCTATACTTGACTATGCCGACATTTGATATCCTGATCTCACAGAGGAGCAATTAAATAAACTTGACCGCCTTCAAAATGTTGGTATACGTTTTATATTTGGGGTACGCAAATATGACCATTTATACGAATTTCGTGTAAAGCTCAAGTGCCTCCCTATCCGTCTTCGCCGGATGCTGAAGAAGAATGCTCACATTCTTTCTACTTTATATAATATACTATTCAATTCACTTGCTCCACATTATATGAAAGAACACCAAGTTTACATATCTCACTCATGACCTCACCTTGCGTTCTAGTACAAACTTCTCTTTTTACTCGTTCACTGTATACGCCGTGAAGCTATAGAACTCCTTGCCTCTCTCTATTCGATGCAATGAAAGTATTGAATCTTTTAAAAAACATATCAAAGATCACTATCTGCAGCTCTAATTTTGGCTATACCATTATCATGAAAGTATTGTATTTATATATTATTAATTGTGTGTGTGTATATATATATATAGTAGAATTTCTTAAATATTACATTATTTTATTCTATTTTTTATTATTATTTCTTTTACTTTTTATTTTAATTTCTTTTCACTGTTCGTGTGCACCTTACTGTTTTTATTTACTTGCTAAATTTCTACCCAAAGGTTGTCCAGCAGAGATTGCTACTTAGCGATAACACCGCCTGTTGTGAAAATTCGGATGTACTTTCTTTTTTAATAACTCCATGATAAGTGCGCAATAAAGTATATTTGCATTTGTAATCTCCTTCAAGTCCCACACTAAATGTACAGCAGAACCTTCCTGGCCGTTAGTCCTGGTTTGGCCACCGTTTCAGGTGCTTCACCATTATGTGACCACGATTGTTTTCGCACAGTGTTATCGTGTGTTATTAATTTCTTATCTCCAGTCACCATCCGTTTAAGAAATGGTTTTATCTCATTCCGTTTGGCCAAGGCTTCGCAAATGGAAATTCGATCATTCATGTTTTTTTCTGTTAATTGGTGTGACACCCAAACATCGCGCTTATTTTTAAATTCAGCTTTGTGTAAATGGTTTAAAACTGTTTTATGGTTGATTTTTCGCTCCTGGACGATGTTACGATTGCTTAACTACCAATCAACTTCGATAATTTCTCCGATTTTATCGACATTTTCATCGACCGACTTTCCTGTGCAAAGTGCATCTTTACCATCAAAAATTCATGAACGGAATCTACGAAACCAAAATAGCACATAATTGGCTGTTACAGTATCGCGACCATAAATACCATTCACAATTTTATCCGCATGGCTTGCATTTTGCGCCTTTGTCAAAGAAAAACTGTAAAATGTACCGAATTTTCTTAGTTAATTTCCATTTTTAACACCATGTAACTCAACTGAATGCACTAAAGAAAAATTAGTAAAAGATTTTTTTTTACTGCAAAGTGTCACCTTTCCAACGAGCATAAAACTGAAATTGTTTGATTGATACTTTGCAAGTAATCTATCACACCTTTCTACCGAAAAAATCATGGATCTTTTCCCCCAACCTAATATAGTGTTATATGATTTGGAATAATTAATTAAGAAAGGTTGGTAGAGATTAATTTTGCTTAGAGGGTCAGGTGTTACTGAAATATTGGTTTATTCTTTAGATAATACTTTTGTCTGCGCAAGTCCGATATAACATATCCTTAACTCCATGGGGACAGGTATGCGAAGGCATTTTCCCCAAGTAAAAAAAAAAAGACATCACCGTAACGCCCATTCCTGCTGCCATTCAGAAGTGGGCTCTATCATTATTATTGTTTTCCAGTTTTTATGTGTAACACAAGTGGAATTTTGTGGTTACTTGAACAACGTTACTACACATAGCAAGCGATATCTTCTTTCATAACACTGTTATGCTCGTAGTGTTGCATAAAGGTTTCAATTTATTTAACATAATAATTTAGTAAATCATATTTTAAGACAATCTATTATTAATTGTTAGAGAATCAGAATAATAAATTTATTTGATCATATTACTTTTTTTGCCTTGGCTTGCATTATTTTGCTTGTAATATTTATAAACAGTTTACAATTTTCGCTCACTATTGTATTTGTATTTACAGGCACAGTTATACAATGACGTAGGAAATATTGCAGCAAGAAATCAATGTGCGTGGATGTACAGACAGCTAGAAACTCAGAATCCAGTGGATTTATCAAACATGTTATATATCATGTATTAAAAATATAATGAATAAAAGAACTTTTATTTAAGACGGACTATAGTTATCTCATGGCAGCCCATCCTCCGGATTGTAGCAACGTACCTTTGTAAATAGATATTACAAGGGTACGTTGCTTAATTTTCGAAGTCAGATGTGAGTGCTTGAAATATCTTGTGAAGGACATAAGTCTGTTAGACCCTGGAGATAATTAGTCAGACGAAGAGTGATATTAATTTTGTAAACATCCAACGTATGCAATGATGGTGTTTGGATTTGAAAATGGCCGCTCGCACAGACCGTGCCTGCTAATCGATCGTATGACTCGCTTGTGGAGCCACGCGCAAACTACGACGCGGAATATTTTAGATATATATTACACACTACATTGCAGTTTGGTTGTCTACACAATCACCTAGTATTATCAGATAGGTAGCAGAGAGCCCCGAAACTCAAACAGTAAAGCGAATGATGAAACATCGTGGTTTTGTTAGAAATCATTGCGAATGTGAAATATTATTTCAAGTATAAATTTTGGAATTACTTAACTTGAAAATTATGGGTTATTTTTGATTATATGCACGTAAAGCACGATCCTGTGTCTATCCTTAAAGTTAGGAAATAAAACATTACGAATAAATCATGTATTTATCATCTATTATATACATGTACTTTTAATATAGCTTTTCATTTAACAATGCTTTTTGTATTATTTCCGACACAGTTACTTTTATATCTCTGCATAAAACTTCAGCAGCTAAAACTTTTGTGTCCTCTTGAACATCAGAAGAAACGTAAGCTCCTTCACCTAATATATTTGTGTCATTCCAGCAATGTCCAAGAGAAGCTTGTGATTCGCATATCCTACCTAATTGTAATAGTAAAGACGTAATGTCCTCAAGAAGCGATGGGAAAGCGTTGCATATTCTTACGAGAGACTTAAGAACTGGTTGAAACAAGTCAAGACGTAAATCGCTTGGTAATACCGACAGAAGTGTAGACAATGTGTTGACGCATAATCTGGCTATTGACATTGCTTTTGGCAGTGCATATTGTATAGATAAATGAGATACTAGATCAACGGCAAATATCTGCTTCTCTAAAGAGGCTTGTGTTAACAGTTCTGGTATAAAATCTAAACAAATGTGCATTGAAGGAATACCTTGAACAGTCACTGGAAGTAACTCTCTAGGATATCCTTGAAAATGTACAAGTTTAGCTAATGACGGTTCCGATATAAATACTTGATGTAGAAAAGAGCAAATTATACTTCTTACTTCACGAAGGGACCACATTAGTTCTGGTTTAGTCTGATCTTCACTTGTTTCTAAACAAGCTTCTAGTAATATCTGTAGTGCAGCACTTTCCTGGGCCGCAATTAAAGCATTTTTCAATTCTTCTCTTTCTGAATCAGATGTCAGTTGTCCATTTTTTTCCAACAAAGGCTTATCTAGCAAATGTCGACACAATTGACTCCTTGAAGCGGCTAAACTTGCTTCCAAAATCCTAAGTATTATTTTCAATATGGGTCCGCAACGAAAAACTCTAATGTCGCATCTTAACACTTGTAACGGATCTACTAATACATTCTCTTGTGTAATTGTAATATTTCGGCCATTTCCGTTGATATCAAGTAAAGCATTAATTGTCATTACCCACAAACACCGTGGTAAAACAGTGTTCAATCGCAACCAAACTTCACGATATAATTCTTGAATGTGTCTTGGTACTTGATCGCTTAGTACACTTTTAAAATACTTTACAAATATTTCAACAAATGGCCATATGTCTGTCGGGTTTTTGCTAAGCATAGCTTTTAAGATTTTACCTGTTTTATAAGGATTTTCTTCAATGCATTGAAAAGCTTCAATTATCGTCAATTCCGACAAATGTGTATCTATTTGATGTCGACAAGTGTCTCCGAATACTTGGTCATCCATCCAGTCATCAACAAGAGAAAGTTGTGGAAAATGTGTCGCCAAAAGTCGAAGCAGTGGACTAAAAAGAACTCCGTAGCTTATTTGGTCCTTTTGTGCTTGATGTAATAAATATTTAATTGGTAATTCAGAAAGAAATGCTGCTGAATAACTTTTTATTTTTCTGCCATTATTTATTAAAGTTGCTGTATTGGAAAGCCTTACATCTTCGTACAAAAGAAGATAATAAATTAATAGCAGTTGTGAAGCTAAAGTTGGTTTGCAAATATGAATATCAGCTGAAGATTCACTACTGTCTATCTCTATCTCCGCATGAGAAAAAGGTTTACATTGTGAATCAAAATTCATACCAAAAATTGAATTTCTAAATACTTTTCTGATTTCTTCTTCTGTTATAGGTTTATTGACATATTCATTACTTCCTTTATTGCTAACAACAAGTATTGAACTTACGTATACTTCAACTAGTGCTGGCATCACAGGATGTAATGGAGCTATGCAATTGCATATTTGTTTATAAATCCAATTCTTAATTGGCACTTTATGTTTAGAAAAAGCACGAGATTTTAACAATTGATGAATGCAATGTACAGGTAAATAACCTGGTATGTCGCTATTTAGATTTGCTGTGACAGGTACTTTTACAGCATGAGCAGTGACAACCTATATGTAAACATAAATTTACAAATTAATACATTTCAAATAATTATAACAAACGTAAATATTGTAGAACGAACCTGTTCAGTAAAGATTTCTTGTGTGAATGCCTGCTTAATACGAGCTAACCCATTTGGACGAACGGGAACACGCATTCCAAGCGTAGCACAAACTAACTCACTAACGGCCGTGAGTTGTCCTGAATGGAAGTGAATTGCTATTAACAGAAGCATTTCCCCGAAAGATGCTGTAACACCCGAATTACTGAAAGGTAATCAGTTGTTAAATATTTTTTATAGTATATCAACAAGCAATTTAATTTAGAAATATTTACCTTTCGAAATATGCTTCTTCTTTGACTAACCATTGTACCCATTCAATTGCTTTTTTTTCATGTTCAGCAGCACCTGCGTAAATAAAGAATGTTGGAGGAGTCGGAAGGTGTTCTTATTATTACTCTTTCATTTTGCATAACAAATTAGATCTCGTTTTTACTACAGAAGAATCTAATTTAGTACTTAATTGCACAATATCAATACGATTAAAATTTAGTATAGAGAATAGTATTGAATCTAGTCCACTTACTCATTAACGATGGACATGCAAGAATCATACAAAGGCTCAATGATACAAAACGAACACCAGCTGGTGTTGGTGGAGGTTTTTGTGTAACCAATCTTAAAAGCCCAGATACTTCATCATCTTGAAATTTTATTCCAGCAATCCCTCTTAAGGCACAATATAACCTCAATAATGCTGATGCATTTACACCTGCAGCTGCCTCCTTTAATCGATTGAGTAATTCTTGTCGAAGTTTTATTAATGCAGCGTTGCCATCACCTTTTCCTCTTTTATGAGAATTTCTGAGGAATGTGGCAAACCATCCTCTTGTTGATTGATCAGATCCAAGCAGGAGGCCTGACATAAAAGAAACCTGAAAAAGATTGTTTGTGTAGTCAGTAAATTCTTAAAAATACGAATTTTTATGTTCCCTTTTAAATGATTTGTTTTAATTGTTGAAATATTTTAATTACCATCTCATCTTGATGATGTAATAAAGTCAGATTCAAAATCAATGCTGGTAATCTAGAAGCTGAAACTGCTTTTGCTCGAACAAATGCTGCTAAATAAGGGCACATAGCACAGAGGCTTATTAATGCCTTTGCGCGGATACCACCTTCTTCTCCTCTTTCAGCATTCATAACTAAAGATTCAGCAACTGAAAAACAGGTAATATTGTAGAACTACATGAATAGGTAGTTTTGAGTAGAAACCAGTACATTAAAAATGTGGACAAAGTCCAAATTTAAACAAATGTCCTAATTATCTCCTCTGATAAATTTACTAGTAATCAAGTGAAAATCCTTATATGAAATCGAAAAAAAAAAACTCAAACATTTTGGAGCAATGCATTCAAATACAGGTAGCCCTCCTCCAACACAGTTTCGCTATAACGTGATGAGAAAACTGCAAATCCTTTGTACATACAACACTGTATGTACTTAGAGCTTGGGTAACAGGAAATTTATTTAAAGATAGGTTTTCAAATTTTTTGTGCCTAGCATTGAGCGTTATTTAAGTCAGAAAAATTTGAGCTTCAAGTTCCTATTACTATTAAATAATACTCTATGCCACCCACAAGATTTGACACATCCCAACGTCAAAGTAGTGTTCTTACCACCTACCACTACTTCGTTGCTCCAACCATTGGATCAAGGTATTTATACCTTTAAAACATATTATGTATGAAGATCCTTACAGTGGATTTTAGACACTACCGATTCGAAATCAATTAGGGTAATAGAAGCTTGGAACAATTTGCAATCAAGCAAATCATATCTTTGTTGCTGAAAGAAATAAAAACATCAACTTTAAATGTGTGTTGAAAAAAGATATGTCCTTCTGCAGTTGAAACAGAAACATACATGAAACATCTGAAAATTAAATTGGTGCCATATTAGAAGTCACTAAATCAATCGGAGGCAAGTTCTGTAGATCTGGCTACCTTAAACATTCAAGTTTTATTAGTGGAAGATGAAGTTGACGAAGCGGATTTAATGGAAATAACAGCCCTAGATGCAAATCAAATCAATTTTGAGGACGCTAGCTCTGATGAAGAATGTGCAGTTAAGAAAATTTAACATTAAAAAAATAACAAGGCCTATGCTTAGTGGAAAATCTCGAGTCATTTTTCTTGAATGAAGACTCTTCCATGGTAAGAAGTCGAGTAATCAAAAGGGAGCTGCAAAACTATTTAGCTCCTTACAAGGAAATTTACAATGACCTAGTAAGAACCAGCATGTAAAGTTCATTTGCAGACTTTTTAAGAGGGGAAAACATAAAAACTTTATATAGCGAAAAAATTTATGAAAGCGTAGGCCATATTGTTACACCGAAAAAACATTCTCTGTTGATTATACTGAGCAGTGAGGATGAATAAATTCATTAAATTATGGTTGCCTTATATTAAAATATATATATTTTTTTACTTTGTTGTATATACATTAACAATTTTAATGATATTTAAGTTGTTTATTTAGAGGTAAAAAATATTTGTTTTTAATAAGTTTTAGGAATGTAATCCCCCTTTTTGTACTAGCTCTGGATCTCATGCAACGCGGTTTCACACAACACAGCATTTACTAGGAACCTAACTACTGTGTTATAGGGAATTACCTGTACTTAATTTATTGCAAACATTTTAAACACATGAAAATTATAAAACAAATTATGATATTTACCTTCATATAATGTGTCAGGCATATTTGCAACCACCCATGATATAATAGTTGGGCCTTTATTTACATAAAGCAGTACTTCTACAATATCACAGACATTCAGTAAATTAGGCAACTCAGCAAGACTTATACAAATTACATCAGTTATTTCCTCTAAATAAACATCATTGTCAAAAAGTTCTGAAGGTTTCACAGAACAATCATTGTTTGTGTTTTTATTTTGATGATATTCTGCTATTTGAGCTTGCATCTGTAAAATTTCTGACAAAACCAAACGAACGCGCCTTGCAGAATCTGACTGTTCAAAGTCATTTGATAATCCATTTGGAATCAGGAAAGATTCTGTGTTTTGTGTGCCACTTTTTTGTCTGAAAAAATATTTTGCAATGATATAAAAGATGCCACATATAAAACAGTAAAACTAACAAAAGTACACATTTCAATTTTCCATGATATGTTGCAGTAATTCTTTCCAAATAAAGGAGTGCTTATTTTTTATTGGCAATAGGCCACTTAAGCTTATCATATTAAGTGAAAATGAGGCAATAAATAGTTATGAATGTTTAGACAGAATTCTGGCTGACTGTATGATGAATAGATTAGAGAATGGAAAACAATTTGTGAAAGAGTTACAGGAGAAGAGTCAAAGAGAACCAGTTTGTCAACCATTGGATATAAAGGATAGTGACTAACAAAGCAGGTTTGAAAACTGTTCGTCCTTCCAAACTCCGCTACCAATGTTGCTCAAGAGTATTCATTTAATAGTTCACCAAGCTAAACATAATTTAAGTTATAACAACTAAATAAAAAAAAAATAATAATGTACATTTATTATCTACTAACATTTTTATATGATAAAAATTTTTACAAAATGTTATGTATTAATTCAGCCATAGATGGTAAACCAAGCTCATATTTACTCTGCTCTCATATGTTTGACTACCAGAGCTATGCTGATATGAGTAGATTAACATATACTATGCAAGAGCATTTTTTGAAAATTTTATCTTTGTGGATGTGAGGCATATATGGAGACAATTTTCAATTTTTCATTCAGTAATTGACAAATTATCTTATTTTTAATATGGATTAAGTTATGTAGTCATTTAAAACAAAGTAATTATTAAAGGAAACATATGGTCAGAATTATTTAACAAAAACTTCAGTATGGGGAGTATATGCCCCCCAAGAACCACAAAACATTTTTATAATAAGGATTATTTTTCCCATAGAGGATTCGGAAAACAGCTACCATCGACCAAACTGTACTACTTATGCATCTTCAAAATCAAATCACTGGTGTTCAAGACCTAAAAAAGTAAGTGCTTAGCCCTTGCGTCATGAACACAAATAATAAGTTCAATTATATAATGTATCAATGAATTAATTTAAAGTAACCATTAAGAACAGTCACCTCATTTGTTGCTCTTTTTTTAGATCCACTTCTAATGTGTGAAATTCAATTGAGAGGAGTGACACTATAAAATTTACTAAATCAATCCCGGATAGAAGTGTAAGGATTTCTTTTTTAGCGTCTGCACAATATTGTGTTATATCCAATGGAGATATTAGAGCCATGCGTACTAGACATGGTATAATAGGTCTGATTTCTTCACACGAGGATTTGATAAGTGTATCAATATCGATATCCTTTAAGGCTTTAAAAATATGTGATTTAACCGGCCTTAAGAAAATTGGATCCATATTTAATTTACGTAATGTAAACAGATTATCTATATCATTATAACAATCGTAATATTATCACGTGTATCAATCAGTTTAACTGTTTATCTGTATATACATAAAATATATCTTTTAACCACATCTGTCAGAATTTATACGATGTTGTTTAATAATCACGGCCGTAACAACAAACTTTTAGCCTGCGAAAAAATGAAATCTAGATTAAATAAAAATTAGACAATGCGTATGAAATTAAATAAAAGCTAGCAAGATCATTAGGTTTGCTAAAATTGTAGTAGAGTTAGGGTAAAGGGTATACTCTAATTCTTTCACATGTGCCTCTTCACTACTGCACGTTGGTAGTGACTAATTTTAGAACCGTTTCTTATTTATGACTAGGCAAATTTCTTATATGACTGTTTTTATACTGCTTCACACTGTTATTTTTGGCCAGGCGTGGCACTTTTTTATTTTACCTAGGCACCTTCAAATACTTGTGCTAGTAGGGGGCAAGATAATGTTATGTCGGACTTGCACTGATTGAAATTTTCGCGATATTTCTACTTCGCAACTTTAATACAGCCACACAGGAATTTTCTTCCTCACATCCGCGACTTCACTAGCGCTAGTTGTAAAAAAGAGACCTCTCCTCTTCCACTCATGATTAAGATCAACGAAATATAAAACATGCTTTCCTACTCCGTTTGAATAACGAATTCCTTGAAGTCTGCCACCCATACACAACTCAATACAACGTACATCCCCCTTCTTTTGAATTTTAGTTGATAAAACCTATCTCTATGGGATTGTTTTATAAAAGTTACAAACAAAGGTAAGTTCCTTATCATTTCTTAATTAAATTTGATAGGATCTTATTTTTTAATGTAAATAGATATATGGAAATATCAAAAAAAGTTGCACATTTTAAAAAGTAAATTAATATACAATATTTTCCAAATTCAATAAAAAATTAACAATGTTTTATGCACACAAGGTCTCCTGCAATGAAACAGTAATCGAATTGGGTCGCTTGAATTATTTCAGTGTATTTATATTTCATTAAATATTAAGATGAGTGAAACTATATGTAAATTTGAGATGATTTTTAAGATGTGTTGTAAGTCGACTTTATTAATTCAAATGCTTACTGTTTTGAAATTTCCCCCATTAATTTGTTTAGTTTAAAATTAGAAACTGCAAAATCAAAATGTAAATTTTGTCTTCTTTACGGTTGAAGAAAAAATGAAAAGCGTCTCTTTATGAACAATTTTTCGCGTTTTGCTCTGATATTGTATAATGAAGAATTTTATAAATATGTACTTTTTTAAAGTCGTTAAATTTGCAATAAGTAGTAAAAATGTAAAAACTAATTATAATACCCCGATTTTATATGGTTTCTCGATTACAAATTTATGAAGTGTTTATCTACGTAACCTTAACATTTTAAAATCATTAAAGAATGTAAATAAATCAGTCTAATTTTGAAGCATTTATTGCAGAAATGTTTATAATTCATTTTGTTGTTTTATGTTAAATAAAAGTAATAATTTTATAATTAAATGCAATCATTCTAAGTAACTTTCTTTTATAGTAGCTTAATTGAAGCCACAAATTATCTCTTCATGAAATACTACATACAGTCGATTAGTAAATATTAATAAAACAAAATTAACACTATACACTTCAAAATAGAAATGTTAGTGGAGGTTAAAATACCACTGGGACTTCATCGTTAAATAATAAAAGTTAACTCTGTGCACGTTATGCGTCCGTAGCTGATGCGATCACTATCATTACATTCTGATAGCGCCGTCGTCTTAACACGGAAACAGGAAATGACCTAGTTTTCAGTTTTATCTTTTAACATCGTGAGACTACTTTCGATACGGAACGACATGTTAAAAAAAAACTTTAATTTGTTGAAAGTTAAATAAGCGGTATCATTGTGATTAACTGACCTATTCGTTAAAAATTTGTGAAATATGTAGATAGATAATCGATGTAATAGGACGGGTGCAAGCAGCGGGTGTCTGGGTAAGTTCGGGCGGTTCGGTTTGGCTCGGGTCGCTTTCCGGGCGGCAGGAGGGCGGCGGCCACGACAGTCGCGCGCGAACACGTGCGCGCACCGACCTCGCGCCGCCGCGGCACTCTCACTGCACCCTGTGACCTCTGATTCGCTCAATATTTTCCCTTTTTTTTCTTTAATAAAAACCCTTTAAGATACATACAAACCAAATTATATAACAATAAAAGGAAATAAAGATTTGCAATTCCGATGATAAGCTTTCGAATCTGTAGGTAAAATTATCGGTCAATACTGTTGTCGTATCTTACAAAAATTACTTATATCATTATAATTTCGGCGGGAAAAAATAACAAATTAATCGCTAATGTTAATTAGTTTACATATAGTTTGTGAACAGGTATGAAAAAAATATTCTTTAAAAAATTTTTCTTGTATTTCATAAAGAAAGAAATGTTTTTTAAATCAGTACAGATACAATAAAGAGAATAGTAAAAAATCAATAAATTTGTAGCTGTAATCTATTTTGATTGTTTAATTCTCGGTTCATTTAATTGGAATCTATTTAGTCTTGGTTAGGTATTTCAAATTTTCAAGAAGTATGATTTATCTGGTAGAAAGTTTTATTTACGTTCATGCCATAAAATTAATTTAAAGGAGGGTTTAAATAGCTACTAATTAATTACTTAAAAGCCCGCTCCTGTGTTCGCATGTAATTATTTTATGGTTTATTTCTATATTTTCTAGATATAATCGCATTGTTTGTTATAAACTTGCAAAGTACGAAAACTGAAGAAAAATCGGTTCACCTGTTTTCGCATGGTAAGTACAAAGGAGTAAAATTATTAACTATTATTGATATTACTATATATATATA